>CM038678.1:439812455-440091222 GCA_021605205.1 Aegilops longissima
CCATTGGATTACAGACTAAGAACACTAGTATACATGCAGTGCTAAAGCACGTATAAGATTAATGGTCAGTATACCGCCAATTTATCCCATTTCAGATTGGGAAATAAACAGACGTGATTCAAATAACAATAACATAATATGGCATTGTTCATAGTTAAGACATAGCAGGATATGCCATTGTGTTGGAGTGGGTAGTTTCACCACACAACTGGATTATAGATCAAGAACACAAGCATACATGCAGTGCAAAAGAAGATCACTTGCTCTCTTTAGTTTAATTACATGGTATGAATAAGGAACTTGGTTGTATAACTAAAAACTGAAATTGAGAAGGACAAACTTATGTTTATGAACTTCTTCATAATACACTTTAAACATGCAATTTGATACAAATTCCAAAAATAAACAACAGTTGCAGTCATGCGTATCCAAATATACACAACAAAGTTTGAGGGCTTGAGAAGGACAAACTTACGTTAGTAGTGAAGACCGGCTCTATAAAACCCTTGTCCATGATGGGGGGGCGGGGATTCAAGAAGTTTACCACAAAATCTTCTTCATAAGCATTGCCTTTATTCTACATTTTGTTAAGTGTCAATATAGATGTGATAATATAGGGAAAAATAGATAATATCTAAGATAAGATGCAGAGTGATGCTACATAATCAACTAGGTATATATGTAAGTACAACAACATAGGCAAAAGGTACTGACAAGAGCAATGCAGAGCTAAACTTCTTCAGTAGCATTTGTTTTATCCAACCTTATAGTAAGAGTAAATATAGATCTGATGTGTAGAAAATTGAGGGCAAGGGAAAATAAGCTGCAGAGTGATGGTACATGAACAACTAGTTGTCAATATAAGTACAGTGATAAAGGACAACAAGTACATACAAGAATAATGCAAAGCCAAACTTCTCCATAAGCATTGGGTTTATTCTACCTTAATGTAAGCATTAATATAGATCTGATAATTTGGAGCAAACATTGGATAAGCAAGCTATCATGCACACTGATGTCACATAGTTAACCAGGTATGAATGTAAGTACAATGATACAGGACAACAGGTACTAACAAGAGCAAAGCAGTGAGCATCATAGTTGTGACATACTGGTCGGTGTTCCGGAAACCGGGGTACCTAGACTTGCCTGCGTGCGGCCCACGGCATGGCCCCACAAACAGCCTGGTACGGCCCATCTACAAGACCGCCAAGACAAGACCCTCGCGAGGGGCCAAGCCTCACAAGGTGGATGACACCAAGACCCCGCGAGGGAGCGGCCACCCAGGCGGCCTCCTGAGGAGCAGAGATTTCTATGCAAGCACCAAGCCTCACGAGGCTGCGATGACGTGAGCCATGACGACCAAGGACAGGCGGGCGCCAGCAAGCACAGAGGAGGCAGTTTCCCCTTTGGTGCTAAGGAGGCAAGGATAGACGTGGGTTCTCGAGGGATCTCGCAATGGTTTCCGTTCTGGTGCAACGCGACCAAGACCACCGGCTCAGCAGGATGGAAGTCATCGCCGAGCCCACCGCTGCGTCACGTGTAGAAGCTTTGCAGGCGAAGACCACCTTTCATCAGGATAAGATGTACTACTTGTCCCCTTTCCAATTGGCCACTATGGGATCCCTTCCCGCCTAAGTTTTGGGGAAGAGGACCGAGGCCACTATAAATATAGGTTAGCCAGCACCGTAGAAAAGGTCGACTGATTCCTCACCCCTGAACCTCGCGAGGTTGTTCATCCCTTGTACCAGTTCATCCTCAGCCCCTCGTGAGGCCAATCCACCAAAAAGCACGAGCAGAGTCTTACACTACAAGGTGGAACAAAACCGGGTGAACTGCGTTGTTCATCTTCTTCATTGCTCGTGCGGAACAGGCTAGGCTGCGGGCCGACGGGTTGGTAGGCTAGAGAGGTGATACGTCTCCATCGTATCTATAATTTTTGATTGTTCCATGCCAATATTCTACAACTTTTACATACTTTTGGCAACTTTTTATACTACTTTTGGGACTAACATATTGATCCAAAGGCTCAAAGCCGCTTCGCTTGTTGCATGTTTTTTGTTTCGCAGAAAATCCATATCAAACGGAGTCCAAACGGGATAAAAACTTACGGAGATTTATTTGGAATATATGTGAATTTTGGGAAGTGGAATCAACACGAGATGATGCTCGAGGGGCCCACGAGGGTGAGGGGCGCACCCTGGGCCCTCGTGCCACTCTGTTAGGCGGTCGGTGCCCTTCTTTCGCTGCAAGAAAGCCAATATCCGGATAAAAATCGTATCCAAATTTCAGCCCAATCGGAGTTACGGATCTTCGGGAATTTAAGAAACAGTGAAAGGCCAGAATCAGGGAGCGTAGAAACAGAAGGAAGCAGAGAGAGAGATCCAATCTCGGAGGGGCTCTCGCCCCTCCTCCACCATGGAAGCTATGGACCAGAGGGGAAACGCTTCTCCCCTCTAGGGGGAAGGTCAAGAAAGAAGAAGAAGGGGACTCTCTCCCCCTCTCTCACAGTGGCGCCGGAACACCGTCGGGGCCATCATCGTCAGTGCAATCTATACCAACACCTCCGTCATCTTCACCAGCATCTTCATCACCTTCCCCCATCTATCTACAACTGTCCACTCTCCCGCAACCCGCTGTACCCTCTACTTGAACATGGTGCTTTATGCTGCATATTATTATCCAATGATGTGTTGCCATCCTATGATGTCTGAGTAGATTTTCGTTGTCCTATCGGTAATTGGTGAATTGCTATGGTTGGTTTAATTTGCTTGTGGTTATGTTGCTGTCCTTTGGTGCCCATCATATGAGCGTGGGTGTGGATCAGACCATAGGGTTAGTTGTATGTTGATAGGACTATGTATTGGAGGGCAAGAGTGACAGAAGCTTCAACCTAGCATAGAAATTGATGCATACGGGATTGAAGGGGGACCAATATATCTTAATGCTATGGTTGGGTTTTACCTTAATGAACGTTAGTAGTTGCGGATGCTTGCTAATAGTTTCAATCATAAGTGCATAGAATTCCAAGTCAGGATGACATGCTAGTAATGGCCTATCCCACATAAAACTTGCTATCGGTCTCGTAAAGTAGTCAATTGCTTAGGGACAAATTTGCAACTCCTACCACCACTTTTCCACACTTTCTATACTAACTTTATTGCTTATTTACCTAAAACAGCCCCTAGTTTTTATTTATGTGCTCTTTATATTCATGCAAACCTATCCCGTTACACCTACAAAGTATTTCTAGTTTTATACTTGTTCTAGGTAAAGCGAACATCAAGCGTGCGTAGAGTTGTATCGGTGGTCGATAAAACTTGAGGGAATATTTGTTCTACCTTTAGCTCCTCGTTGGGTTCGACACTCTTACTTATCTAAAGAGGCTACAATTGATCCCCTATACTTGTGGGTTATCAAGACCTTTTTCTGGCGCCGTTGCCGGCGAGCAATAGCGTGGGGTGAATATTCTTGTGTGTGCTTGTTTGCTTTATCACTAAGTAGTTTTTATTTTGTGCTCTTATTTCCTATCTTTAGTTATGGGTAGGAAACACAAAATACCAAAAAAATCAGTGGTACCTACTGAACCAATGATTGAAGAACCACTCAAAATCTATCACACTACTGAAGCTTTTTACTTGGATCATCTTCGATCCCTATGTGCTCGGGCTGAAACCCCAACTAGCTTAGTTGAGGGAAAATCTTTAGATGAGCATGCTTGTTATGTGCGACACCGCATATCTGAAAAAGGGAAACTTTTATTGGATCAAATTCATCGTTTGCAGTGCTATGCTTGGAATTTATGTGAAATATATGATTGTACTTGTTGTTCTAAAGACCCTAAGAAACACCTTCCTTACCAATGTGAGTTTAGTGATAATGGAATTGTATCTTCGTATACTAATGGTGTTTATAATTACTATGATGTTCAACAAATTGATGAATTTGTTGCTTTTAGGGGTACTTGTGAAATTGCTTCTTTTATTGAAGAGTGTGATACTACTCTCTACAAATCTGAAAATTTGGCCATACTAAAATATTGCTATGATAATTATGCTTCTAATCCTTATATTAAACCATATATTGAGGACTCCTCCGCTGTCCAAGAAGAGACTAAAATTTTGCAGGAGTCTATGGAAGAAGAAATTAATGACATTGTGAGCTCATTGGATGAAAAAGATGAGGAGGAGAGAGAAGAACAAAAGGAGGAAGAGCGGATTGATCACCCGTTCCCACCATCTAATGAGAGTAACTCTTTATCCATACATTGTTTAATTTCCCTTTGAATTTACCGAAGGATGAATGCTATGATAATTGCTATGATCCCTTTGATTCTTTTGAAATACCCCTTTTTGATGAACTTGATGCTTGCTATGCTTGTGGCCATGATGCCAATATGAGTGATGCTTACGGAGATGAACTTGCTATAGTTCCTTATGTTAAGAATGAAATTGTTTCTATTGCACCCACGCATGATAGTTCTACTATCTTTTTGAATTCTCCAAACTACACTATATCGGAGAAGTTTGTGCATATTAAGGATTATATTGATGGGTTGCCTTTTACCATTGCACATGATGATTTTGAGGAATATAATATGCATGTGCTTGCTGCTCCTACTTGCAATTATTATGAGAGAGGAACTATATCCCCACCTCTCCATGTTTCCGACACGATAAAGTTGCAAGAAACTACTTATGATATGTATTGGCCTTTACTTGATGTGCATGAATTGTTCTTGTATGACATGCCGATGCATAGGAAGAGAGTTAGAATTCATCATTGCTTGATATATGTTGCTTTGTGCTCACTACTAAATGCCAAATCATTGTTAATTAAAATTGGCTTTGATATACCTTGGCATCCGGGTGGATTCGTTACTTGAGCACTTTATGCCTAGCTTAATGGCAAGGGCTGCCAGGGAGACAACCCGAAAGTTTTAGAGAGTCATTTATTTCTGTTGAGTGCTTTTATAAAGTTTAAAAACAAAAAAAATAAAGAGGGGAACCCAAAACTTTTCAAAAAGGGAAGTGAAAGTGAGAGAGACAAGCATTGTTGAAGTGGGGGAGCTCCTTGAACTTTGTTCATGCTCACGAAAACTTTGTGAATGTTGATTATAGAAAATTTTCAACAAAAATAATTATCCCCTTGTACAATTCCATTGTATTATAAAAATAACGTGCCATGATTTTCCTTTAGGATGTTTACATTGCTTTTTGGTTTGTGCGGTGCAAAACAGAAACTTTGGCTGTATTGAGCGATTTTACATTTTCTACTGGAACGTCAAACGGTTCTGAAACTTTTTGCACTGTCTTTCTATACAAATTTTTTATTTTTAATAATTTTTTCAGAATTTTTGGAGTACCATAGGTATGGTGAATGTTCAGATTACTACAGACTGTCCTGTTTAAGACAGATTCTGTTTTTGATGCATTGTTTTGCTTGTTTTGATGAAACTATCGATTTCTCTTAGTGGATTAAGCCATGGAAAAGTTATATTACAGTAGATACAATGCAAAAACAAAATATGAAGTTGTTTGCAACAGTACTTAGAGTAGTGATCTGCTTTATTATACTAATGGGTCTTACCGAACTTTCTGTTGAGTTTTGTGTGGATGAAGTGATCAAAGATCGAGGAGGTCTCGATGTGATGAGAAGGAGGATAGGCAAGAGCTCAAGCTCAGGGATGACCAAGGCACCCCAAGTAAATATTCGAGGAGACTCATGCGTCTAAGCTTGGGGATGTCCCGGAAGGCATCCCCTCTTTCTTCAACAAGTATCGGTATGTTTTCGGTTTCGTTTCGTTCATGTGATATGTGCAAATCTTGGAGCGTCTTTTGCATTTAGTTTTTCCCTTTTTATTGTATGCACCATGCTGGTATGAGATAGTCCATGGTTGATTTATAGAATGCTCATTCCACTTCACTTATATCTTTTGAGTATCGCTTTATAGAATGCTTCATGTGCATCACTTATATCATTTGAAGTTTGGATTGCCTGTTTCCCTACACATAGAAAACCGCCATTTGCAGAATGCTCTTCTGCTTCACTTATATTTGTTAGATCATGGGCATATCTTTTGAAGAAATAATTAAACTCTCTTGCTTCACATATATCTATTTAGAGAGTTGACAGGAATTGGTCATTCACATGGTTAGTCATAAAATCCTACATAAAACTTGTAGATCACTGAATATGATATGTTTGATTCCTTGCAATAGTTTTGTGATATAAAGATGGTGATATTAGAGTCATGCTAGTGGGTAATTGTGGATTGTAAAAATACTTGTGTTGAAGTTTTGTGATTCCCGTAGCATGCACGTATGGTGAACCGTTATGTAACGAAGTCGGAGCATGATTTATTTATTGATTGTCTTCCTTATGAGTGGCGGTCGGGGACGAGCGATGGTCTTTTCCTACCAATCTATCCCCCTAGGAGCATGCATCTAATGCTTTGTTTTGATAGCTTCTAGACTTTTGCAATAAGTATGTGAGTTATTTATGACTAATGTTGAGTCCATGGATTATACGCACTCTCACCCTTCCATCATTGCTAGCCTCTTCGGTACCGTGCATTGCCCTTTCTCACCTCAAGAGTTGGTGCAAACTTAGCCGGTGCATCCAAACCCCGTGATATGATACGCTCCGTCACACATAAGCCTCCTTACATCTTCCTCAAAACTGCCACCATACCTACCTATCATGGCATTTCCATAGCCATTCCGAGATATATTGCCATGCAACTTCCATCATCTTCATATACATGACTTGAGCATTCATTGTCATATTGCTTTGCATGATCGTAAGATAGCTAGCATGATATTTTTATGGCTTGCACATTTTTTGATATCTTTGCTGTGCTAGATCATCGCACATCCCGGTACACCGCCGGAGGCATTCATTAAGAGTCATACATTGTTCTAGATATCGAGTTGTAATATTGAGTTGTAAGTAAATAAAAGAGTTATGATCTTCATTATTAGAACATTGTCCCATGTGAGGTTATCAAAATAAAAGTGGCCAAAGAATCCCAAAAAAAGAGAGAAGCCAAAGAAGCCTACAAAAAAAAGGAAAAAAAACAAAAAAACAAAAAAACAAAAAATGACAGAAAAAGAGAGAAGGGGCAATGTTACTATCCTTTTACCACACTTGTGCTTCAGAGTAGCACCATGTTCTTCATATAGAGATTCTCTTGAGTTATCACTTTCATATACTAGTGGGAATTTTCATTATAGAACTTGGCTTGTATATTCCGATGGTGGGCTTCCTCAAGTGCCTGAGGTCTTCATGAGCAAGCAAGTTGGATGCACACCCACTTAGTTATCAGTTTGAGCTTTCATATACTTATAGCTCTAGCGCATCCGTTGCATAGCAATCCCTACTCACTTGCA
The DNA here is from genome assembly GCA_021605205.1 of Aegilops longissima. NCBI lineage: Eukaryota > Viridiplantae > Streptophyta > Magnoliopsida > Poales > Poaceae > Aegilops > Aegilops longissima. The sequence goes on from CM038678.1 coordinate 439,819,847, forward strand.
ATCCATTGATGTGAGACTTTATCCCTTTTGGTCTTCTCCCCACAACCTCCACCATCATATTCTATTCCACCTATAGTGCTATATCCATGGCTCATGCTCATGTATTGCGCGAAAGTTGAAAAGGTTTGTGAACATCAAAAGTATGAAACAATTGCTTGGCTTGTCATCGGGCTTGTGCATGATTTAAATATTTTGTTGGTGAAGATGGAGCATAGCCAGACTATATGATTTTGTAGGGATAACTTTATTTGGCCATGTTATTTTTAAAAGACATAATCGCTTTATTGGTATGCTTGAATTATTATTGTCTTAATGTCAAATTAAAGACTATTGCTTTGAATCAGTCGTGTCTTAAAATTCATGCCATGATTAGAATACATGGTCAAGATTGTGCTAGGTAGCATTCCACATCAAAAAATATCTTTTTTATCATTTACCTACTTGAGGACGAGCAGGAATTAAGCTTGGGGACGTCTCCATCATGTCTATAATTTTTTATTGTTCCATGCCAATGTTCTACAACTTTTACATACTTTTGGCAACTTTTTATACTATTTTTGGTACTAACATATTGATCCAGTACCCAGTGCCAGTTCCTGTTTCTTGCATGTTTTTTGCTTCGCAGAAAATCCATATCAAACGGAGTCCAAATGGGATAAAAACTTACGGAATTTTTTTTGGAATATATGTGAATTTTGGGAAGTGGAGTCAACACGAGATGATGCCCGAGGGGCCCACGAGGGTGAGGGGTGCGCCTCAGGGGGTAGGGCGCGCCCTAGGCCCTCGTGGCCACTCCGTAAGGCGGTTGGTGCCCTTCTTTTTCCGCAAGAAAGCCAATATCCGGATAAAATCGTGTCCAAATTTCAGCCCAATCGGAGTTACGAATCTCCGGGAATTTAAGAAACGGTGAAAGGGCAGAATCAGGGAGCGCACAAACAGAAGGAAACAGAGAGAGAGATCCAATCTCAGAGGGGCTCTCGCCCCTCCGCCGCCATGGAAGCCATGGACCAGAGGGGAAACCCTTCTCCCATCTAGGGGGAAGGTCAAGGAAGAACAAGAAGAAGGGGAGCTCTCTCCCCCTCTCTCCCTGTGGCGCCGAAACATCACCGGGGCCATCATCGTCACCGCAATCTACACCAACACCTCCGTCATCTTCACCAACATCTTGATCACCTTCCCCCATCTATCTACAGTGGTCCACTCTCTCGCAACCCGCCGTACCCTCTACTTGAACATGGTGCTTTATGCGTCATATTATTATCCAATGATGTGTTGCAATCCTATGATGTCTGAGTAGATTTTGGTTGTCCTATCGGTAATTGGTGAATTGCTATGATTGGTTTAATTTGCTTGTGGTTATGTTGCTGTCCTTTGGTGCCCATCATATGAGCGCGCGTGTGGATCACACCACAGTGTTAGTTGTAACTTGATAGGACTATGTATTGGAGGGCAAGAGTGACAGAAGCTTCAACCTAGCATAGAAATTGATGCATACAGGATTGAAGGGGGACCAATATATCTTAATGCTATGGTTGGGTTTTACCTTAGTGAACGTTAGTAGTTGCGGATGCTTGCTAATAGTTCTAATCATAAGTGCATTGAATTCCAAGTCAAGGATGACATGCTAGAAGTGGCCTATCCCACATAAAACTTGCTATCGGTCTGGTAAAGTAGTCAATAGCTTAGGGACAATTTCGCAACTCCTACCACCACTTTTCCACACTCGCTATACTAACTTTATTGCTTCTTTACCTAAAACAGCCCCTAGTTTTTATTTACGTGCTCTTTATATTTGTTGGCGTCCTGGGAACGGGGGTCCTAGACTTGCCTGCCTGCGGCCCACAGCGTGGCTCCACCAGCGGCCCTGTACGACCCATCTTCACCAGCAAACAGTCAAGACCCTCGCGAGGGGCCAAGCTTGATGAGGCGGATGATGCAAGACCCCCTCGGGGGCAGCCTCACCAGGCTGGCTCGCGAGTGGCGGAGAGATCAAGGCAAGGGGAACCTCGCGAGGTTCCCGTGACGTAAGCCATGACGACCAAGACCAGGAGGGCGCCAGCGCGCACAGTGTCCTCGTTTCCTCTTTGGTGCTAAAGAGGGAAGTGCAGGCGAGGAGTCCCGTGGCATCAGGCAAAGGTTTCCATATCGGTGCAAGGAGGCCAAGACCAACAGGACGACAGGAAGGAGGTCACCATGGAGCCCAAGACGGCGTCACCACCAGAGCCTTTGGCAGGCGAAGACCACCTTTAGTCAAGATAACTTGTACTAGCTGTCCCCCTTCAAATTGGCCGTTGTGGCATCCCTTCCCGCTCAATATTTGGGAAGAGGACCAGGGCCTCTATAAATAGGACTAGCCACCATCGTAGGAGGCATGTCATATGATCTGATCTGGAACAGATCAGAGGGATTCAGACCATCCTCACCCACACAAGCTCACCAAGCACAAGAACACCTCTCCTCAGGAGGCTGCTCTTCCCTTCTAACTGTTCATCCATAGCCCAAGAGGCAATCCACCACACCACATCGGTGGCCCGAACTAGTATAAATCTCGTGTCTCTTGTTCTGTGGGTTCGTCGAGCTAGGCTTTGAGATTGCGGTGAGGGTGAGGGCGTGCTAAGGTAGAGGGGAGATCTTCGTGCGCACCCTAGTGTTCGAACCTCAAGGGTTTTGCCGGAACCCGAAATCCGATATTTGGCGCGCCAGGTAGGGGTGCGCCGAAGCTTTCCTTCCGCTGATCCGCGTCCCATCGCTTTGTTGCATCCATGGCAGACGCTCGTCGAGCCCGCGCTGAGCGTCGGGCCGCCCTCGCCACCCGTGTCGCTCAGACAGCTCCTGTCGGTGGGCCTCCCCGTCGTTTTCCACATGTAAAATACTCATTGGCCAGAGGAAACACGTGTTTGCTCACCGTTGGGACAGGTGTCACTCATCCAATGGGCGAGATGCGCCTATGATATGTTGACACGTGGACCGGCCCAAAAGTGGCCCATAAAGATTAAATGGGCCGGCCCAACTAAAGGCCCACAAAATTTAGCGAGCCATAATGGGACGGCCCAACTAATGGCCCACAAGATTTATCAGGCCATAATGGGCCGTTGGAGCTAAAGGCCCACAAGATTTTGCAGACCATAATGGGCCGGCCCAGCTAAAGGCCCAATATTCTCAGTTAAGGCCCGTACGGCTAGTGTCAATGGCCCATCCTAAACTTGTCATCATCGCAGCCCATGGTCACTTCTGGCCCGTTAACAGTTCGCTAAGAATTTGGGCCGAATTACGACCCGGTGTGTTTCCGGCCTGTTAAAGGTCCTGCTTCATTTGGGCTCATTTATGGGCCATTGAAACTTTCGGCCCATAAACGACCATGAAGGATACGGGTCATATTCGGCCATGTCTGACATTCGGCCTGTTAGAGGCCCACTACAGATTTGGGCTACTTTCAGGCTGTTGTGACTTTCGGCATGTTAACGTCGGACGAAATCCATGAGCCATATGTGGCCCAATGCCACAACGGGCCTACTAACGGCCCATATAAAAATGACACTAATCAAGCCCGACCGAACTTCCAACCTGTTAAAGGCCCGTGTAGTAGGTCGGCGCATTTACGACCCTTCTGAATTTCGGCCTGTTGACGATCCGCATTGTAAATGGGCCACCATTTCGGCCTGCTGAGGCCAGTGGGTTATTTGGCACAATCAGGGCCCAATCTTACTTTCGGCCTATTAAAGGCCCATGTTTTTATGGGCTCGATATATTTACACATGTAAACAGCCTATTATTACTGAGGGCCCAAATTATATTTAGGCCTGTTAAAGGCCCACCATGGGCACAGGCCTACCAGAAAAATATGAAAAGTTATGCTGATTTAGGCCCAGATATATTTAGTGGGCTACATGCAAATTTCGGCCCAGGATCGTTTTTAGCCCAATTGGAATGGGCTCGACGAATGCTAGCATGTTGGGCTCCTACGAAGCTTTCGGCCGAATACATTACTAAGATAAACCTACACTATACAAAAATAGCGCCGTAATTACTGCAGCCGTTGGCAGCATCATAAATGTTGTATCACAACAACAAAAATTCCAACCATACAACAAAAGGCTTGTTGGAATAAAGTTTACAGTCCTTGCAGATAAAAGCACCATCAGATGTATAGAAGCACAAATCATTTGACCTGAGTGCTTATGTTTCAGGCTGTAGAATCTGATGGAGCAGCACGATCTTCCCCTTTTTTCCACCATTGCTCTTGAACAACGAAGCAAATGTCTGATAGTCTGATTTCAAAACCATTCATATCTACACGACATTTGTCAACCACTATTTTTGTTTCCGACACAACGTCCATTAGGGATTGGACTTGTGTCTGGAGCACAGATATATCACTCTGTCTAGCCGGAAGATTTTGTTCTGTAGGCGATTTGGACGAGGTTACCTTGACAACCAACCCAGAATTACGCGGGAAGGTGCTTTTTTGCACTGTTAGTGGAGAGGTACTGACGCACTGCAACAAGAGGTGACATTGTGCATGTGGTAGCCTTGTCACCTTCAGGTGGTTGTGGCTATTCAATCATTTGTTCCATAGCTTGCTGAAAGTTTGAACTTGTAGATTAGTGCACCAGATAAGTTACTAATGTGACAAAAACAAACAAAGTAGGTTTCACATTTATACATAACTTATTTTGGTGAACTACTGTAATACATTAGCATGTATTGTAGTGCCAACTACATAATAAAATCACTTTCGGAACATATGTCCATGTAGCATGCGTACTGTATTGTCTCTATCCTCACATTCGTTGACATCTAAGGATAAAGAGACATGGTTTAAAGTAGGATGAACATAGTATGACATCATTCATATCATGGGCAAACGGATATAAAACAAACAGGCTATTCTATCATTGTGTGCGCACGTGAACATCACAACCAGATTACAGATCAAGACCAAAAGAATATCCTTAATCTATTTTAAACCATGTAAGATGAAATGACACGTTAAGACAACTGTGTATAAAAGTGAACAGAGTAACTGACATTGGCTGCAAACCAAGCAGTTAAATGAACACATCACAGTACCAATTAGTTCAAAGGCAGGAGGAGTAAGGACTTACAACAGCGGCCTGCACTGGTGTGCTCATGCCCTTCATCTTGATGGTGTGGCAATCCTTGAATATTTGCACTGCATTTGGTTCAGGTTCTTTCTGGTCCGCATAGGTTTTCCTCTCAGATTTGGAACAAGTCAATATAGATACGATAATATGGCACAGAAAAAAGAAGGAAGTAGCAGCTATTTACAAGAGCCTCGTAGTGTGCAATATAGCTACGAGATCCAGTTGTCTGTTGGAATTTCACTTTAGAATGGTTGGTCTTGTTCTTCAATTAGTTAGCCTAGAAGAAGATACACTTGTAAGGCACATGCATAAATACAAGTTCAATATGTGGTCTGATCAAATACATATATCCTACCTAATACTTTGGATCATGCCAGTGTTTAACAAGGGTTGTCTAGTCTTCATCTGTAATATATTCCACTGGAGATGATTGGGCGATTTCATTGTTAGCCTTGCCTTCAAAGTGAGATTTTCTAAGGTGGTACCGATACTATCGTAGAGCAGACTGAAAAACATGAGTGCATGCTTGTTTAGTTGCATCATCTTTCGGATCGAACTTGAACCTCATCTTTTGAAAAAAATGTGAGTCTTATTAGGAGGAAGCTAGAAAGTATGGCACAGAGCAAGACAATATTACAAATTGTGATGAATAACATTACTTACGGATAAATGGTCAAGGAAGGTGTTAAACTGGGTATTGTCTTTCTCATTCCTGTACTGGATCCACGTTGGGAGGATACGTGCATGACACCTAACGATAATGGCTGCCTCTGATACTAACTTGGCTGACTCAGAGCATCACGTGGCCTTTTTAAACCTGCCTCAAAATGGATCTCCATTCTTCCTCCTTTAGATTTTGTTAATCACAAACATTATCCCGATGTCTGCTTTCGCTTGCCCGTGGTGCTAGTTAAACAACGAATACGAAAAGTGTTAGTGCACATCAAACCGTGAGAGTACATATAAAGGAGCATGCAATCGCAACTTGACTCGGTCAGTACCGCCTTGGTGTTGATGCTCATGAGGTTCATCTGATCTTGCCAAGTCCTGTTGTGTCAGTAGTGCTTCTGAAGTAGTGTTAGGTGTGAATGCGGCTTGGGAACTGGCCAGTTCCGGAGCAAACAAACGAGTAACTTGTTGAGATGCTGGTACAGTTGAAGTGGATGCTGCAGCTGGTGGAGCAGGTGATACTGTGTTTATAGATTTAGCCGGTGGACTTGGACCTTCTACTGCACTATAAGTGCCAGCAGAATCTCGAGGGCATATCCTTTTCCGTTTCACCCAACGAGTAACACCATTCCCTACTATATTCTTTTCCTTGCTCTTTTTTGACTTTGCCATGTCAAGGCATACCCACAACACAAAAGAATAAAATCGTTGTTCAGAAGTCATTGATGCATGATACAGACAAGCAATACTTTGATGTAAGACAACCGTATGAGGATGGAATATGTAAGAAAAACAGGATGGCGTGACATATTGACAGCTACGATGTGTAAACTAAGCAGAAGGATTTTCAAGAAAATAGAAGTAATGCAAGCTAGACACCATATGAAAGATGCAACCAATATCACTTTGCCTAGTAAAAAGTGTCTTATCATAAGTGGCATTTCGAAAAATTATAAGCAGTACAACGTAGAAATCAATGCAAGATGCAACCACTATCAAACTGCCATGTTAAAAGCGCCCAATCATGTGTGACTGATGCAGGATATACAACAATAGTACTTTGATGTAAGAACATGGTATGATTGATAGATGCAGTGTATTTTAGACACAGAAAGGCATGTCATATGCACATGTATAATGTATTTTAGACTCAGCAGGTGCAATTTAATCAAAATTGAAGGAATACAGGCTAGACAACATATGCAACATGAAACCAATTATCACACTGTCAACTTAGAGCAAGCACCTACGATGGTGGAGTATGGGAGATGAACTCATCATGTAGAATTGGGACTTCAACTTCATTAGTAGTAGCAGTGGCAAATCTAGAGAGTCTCTGTTTGCGTCAGTCCGGAGGACCACCAACATCCACTAACTTACTCTTTTCCTTCCTATTTTCTGATATTGCCTTATGAAGTCAAAACTAAAAGAAGATGAATAAAATTAGCTCTGCATAACTGGTTGATGCATGATACAGACGAACACTACTTTGATGTAAGGCAAGCGCGGGATAGGAGGATGGAATATATACAAAAAGAAGACAACATTGCATATTCAGACGTACGATAGGAGGAGGGAATATGTATGAAAAATAGTAAGCAGAAGGCATTTCAACAAAATTAGAAGAAATGAAAGCTAGGCACCATATGAACATGCAACCAATATCACTCTATCAGGTAAAAAGTGTCTCGTCGTAAGTGCCATTTCAAGAAATTAGAAGTAGTACAAGCTAGAAGACAATGCAAGAGGAAACCTACATCACACTCCCAAGTTATATGTGTCTTATAGGTAAGTGATCATTGCAGGTATAAGTTGTAAGCTATGCAGATTCAATTCAACAAAATCAGAAGCAATACAAACTAGACATCATATGGAACATGCAACCACATATAACAGTTCCAAGTTAGAGCAAGCACATGTGATGGTGGAGTAGGGGAGATGTGCTCATCATCTACATGTATGTTCTAGAAACAGGAACATGTGTCATATTCACAGGCATTATGTGTAAAGTAAGCAGATGCAATTCAACCAAGTTAGAAGCAATACAAGCTAGACATCATACGCAACAGGCAACCACATATAATAGTTCCAAGTTAGAGCAAGCACCTGTGATGGTGGAGTAGGGGAGATGTGCTCATCATCAACACAGCTACGTTGACGGTCCAGCCTTGTGTTGTCTTGCGAATCTTGTTGGTAGGATGGCAGAGTAGAATCTGTAGAGACCCTCTGTTCGAGTTGCTCCAAAGGACCACCATCATCCACTGCCGGAGTAACTTCTTTCAGTTGTATTGATTTTGCATTGTGAAGTCAAACCGATAAGAAAAACGAATAAAATTCGCTCTTCAGAACTCATTCATGCATGATACTGACGAACAGTACTCGGATGAAAGGCAAACACATGATAGAGGATGGAATATGTATGAAAAACAGGACGGCGTGACATATTCACACCTATGATGTGGTAACTAAGCAGAAGGTATTTCAACAAATTAGAAGCACTGCAAGCTAGACACCATATGAAAGGTGCAACCAATATCACTCTGCCAAGTTCAAACTGTCTGGCGTTTCAATAAATTAGAAGTAGTACATGCTAGAAATCATATGCAAGACACAACCAATATCATAGTGGTGACTTAAAGGTGCCTTATCATAAGTGACTGATGCGGGATATGCAAGAACAGTAGTCTGATGTAAGAACATGGTGTGATCAGATATAGTATGTTCTAGAAACAGGAACACATGTCATATTCACAGGCATTATGTGTAAAGTAAGCAGATGCAATTCAAAAAAGTTAGAAGCAATACAAGATAGACATCATACACAACATGCAACCACATATAATAGTGCCAAGTTAGAGCAAGCACCTGTGATGGTGGAGTAGGGGAGATGTGCTCATCCTCTATACAGCTACATTGACTGTCTAGCTTTGCGTTGTCTTGCGAATCTTGTTGGGAGGATGGCGGAGTACAATCTGTAGAGACCCTCCGTTTCAGTTGCTCGGAAGGACCACCATCATCCAATGCCTTACCAATTTCCTTCCGCTTTATTGATTTTGCATTGTGAGGTCAAACGGACAAGAAAAAGGAATAAAATTCACTCTTCAGAACTCATTCCTGCATGATACTGACGAACACTACTCTGATGAAAGGCAAAGTCATGATACGAGGATGGAATATGTACGAAAAACTGGACGGCTTGACATATTCACACCTATGATGTGGTAGCTAAGCAGAAGGCACTTCAACAAATTAGAAGCACTGCAAGCTAGACACCATATGGAAGGTGCAATCAATATCAATCTACCAAGTTAAAACTGTCTTGTCATAGGTGGCGTTTATCAAACTAGAAGCACTACATGCTAGAAATAATATTCAAGACACAAACCAATATCACACTGCCAACTTAAAGGTGTCCCATCATATGTGACTGACGCATGATACACAAGAAGAGTAGTTTCATGTAAGAACATGGTGTGATAGACATATATAGTATGTACCAAAAACAGGAAAGCGTGTCATATTCACACGTATCATGTGTAAGCTAAGCAGATGCAGTTTACACTAATTAGGAGCAATACAAGCTAGACACCATATGCAACATGCAACCAGATATCACACTGCCAAGTTAGAGCAAGCACCTTGGATGGTGGAGTAGGGGAGCGGAGACTTGGAACTTGTAATGCATTAGTAGTACAAGGAGAATCCGTACAGATGCTCCATTTACGTTGCTACAGAGGACCACCACCATCGCCTTTCTTACTCTTTTCCTTCCTCTTTTTTGATTTTGCCTTGTCAAGTCAAAGCCACAAGAAAAAGGAATAAAATTTGCTCTTCAGAACTCATTGATGCATGATACTGACGAGCACTACTTTCATGTAAGATAGCCGCATGATGGGAGGATGGAATATGTATGAAAAACAGGACGGCATGACATATTGATATGTATGATGTATAAAGTGTAAACTAAGCACAACGTGTTTGAACTAGTTAGAAGCAATGCAAGCTAGAAACCATATGAAAGATGCAACCAATATCACTTTGCCAAATTAAAAGGGTGGCCTAACAATTGTATTTGACCAAATTAGAAGCAATACATCACAAGAGGCTAGAAATAATATGCAATATTGTAGCGATCCGACCTCAGACGGTCAAATCGCTGTGTTCAGTGTCATCCCTGGATTGGTAATGCAGACACACACATTACTCGAAGGATTTATAACAGAGTAGCAATCACACACTTATTACATCGAATGTCTCAAAAGAGAACTTATTACAATAAATTGGCTTAAGGCTATCTAAATAAGATAACAACGGAAGGCTTGGAAGGTAAAGTGAGTCCATCAACTCCAACGACATAGCTGAGTGCACGACAAACGACCTAGCGCACCTTACTCCTCATCTAAAAAGTCTGCAACATGGTATGTTGCAGCTCGAAACGGGTCAACACATGGAATATGCTGGCAATATAACACAGTAGAGCAATGAACAGATAAATGCTATCACTACATGCACACATGGCTGGTGGAGGCTCTATGATTATAATGTTTTTGCGGAAAGCCAATTTTTCCCTACAACAAAGGAATATATTTTATTTAACTATCATGGTGGTTGTAACATTGAGAATGGTACCCCCATCTCAATCCCAATTAAAAAGTGTACATTAACAACCCAACAAATTAATTTAGAGTGATGATATCAAACCAATAATTCAAGTACCAGATACTCAAGTTGTCCATAACCGGGGACACGGCTAACCATGATTAGTTTGTACACTCTGCAGAGGTTTGCGCACTTTTCCCCACAAGACTCGATCTCCTCCGTTGGATTTCTCGCACTACATGGTGTTTGAGAAACGAATGACCGAGACACAGTCTTTCAGAAGCATTAACTCTAACCCCGTAGACAAGACCAACCTACATCCCCTACATCCGCTAGCCTACCACCGAAGAGGTCATGCAACATAGTCCACTATGCTAGAGCCCATAATAGCTTGTGGCTGCACACGGAAGTTTCTAGCATGAATAATCTTATGATCCCTTTGATCCTGGGTGGCAGACCATAGGAGGATCACACGGTAAAACCCTGGGATCTCCTAGGACAACACTGGTATAACCCCAGGTGCCCTAAACTAACATTCCACCCGGATGTGTATTAAAGTTGCCACCTTAAGTTGAACCATTAATTAACAAACTCACATCTGTCATGGATACACTCAAACCCAATCCACGTCTACGAGCATAGCATGGCAATATAAACATAACGTAGAAGTAACTCCCAAGGGTTTGATAATAAAACAGGTAATGGATCATGCAGTGTTTGAGGATTGCCACTAATGCATAAAAACAGGGTATGAAAAGAGTATGATCAATGTGTTACTTGCCTTGCTGACGATCCGCAGAACCTAGTGACTCATAGTAGCACGCTTCGCACTCCGGTAATTCTATCACAAACAAACAATAGCATACATAAGCACCCAAGCAAAGATGCACGGGTAAAACTCAAATAAGAGATCTAACCAGAAAGTTCAACTGAAGAACTCCGGTTTGCAAAAAGAATCAAATCAAACGGAGCAACAAAACTCAAACTACGAAAGAAACAAGATCCGTTTACTAATCTGGACTAAGTTCAACTTTTACAGTGCCAAAATCTTGTTCAAGTTGGTTAAACAGAAATAGGGCTTCGAGACGAAGATCTAGGCGCTTGTTTCACCTGATTTGGATAAACGAGCGAAAAGATAAACTAAAACAAAGATCAGGGCAGAAATCATGATCGAAAATAATCGCGGAAAAACCCTAGAAAATAAAACGAGACGAACAGCCTAACGAATGAACGTTCGTTGTCTGCGGCTAACTGACGAACAGCGTTTGTTAAAACGAACGTACGGACAAACGTCCGCTATATAACTAAACCAAAGAAAACGGACAAAAACCGATCTAAATAAAAAAACCGATCTAGGGTTTAAAAAAACTGACCTGTCAAACGGTCAACGGCGGCGGCTCGGCGAGATCTGGCGCGGCGGCGTGGCGCAGGCGGTGGCGGCAGAGCGCGGCAATGGCGCGGGCGGGCGGCTAGGTTAGGCGCGGCGTCGCGGCTTGGGCCTCGGGGTCGCGGGCTGGCGGCTTATAAAGCCCCGGCCGAAGGACTCCGGCTCGGGCACGGCCCGCTAAGTCGGTGCGCGGTTTTTTTTCTAAATCCTGACGCGGAAAAACTAATAAAATAAATACTAAACAGAGTCCGAAAATCCTGAAATAAATTTTCACGGTCCTCTAATAATATTGCGGACAAAGTGAACATTTATTTGGGCCTCTAATGCTATTTTGAAAAATGCATATTTTTCCTAATTCAAATAAAATAGCAATAAAATCCAAATAAAATTATTTATTTGATTTTAACATTTCTCCTCCCATATTTCTTCTATTTTGGATAAGTCATATTATCTCCTCTTTTAATATGAAATATTTTGAAAGAGAAAAATAAATAAAACCAAATGATCCTCTTTTCAAAATTTGAGAAAAACTCAAATATGAAAATAACGAAATTCCCAACTCTCTCTGTGGGTCCTTGAGTTGCTTAAAATTTCGAGGATTCACGAAACAAAATGTGATAAAATATGGTATGCATAAATGACCTATTTATAACATTCCAAATTGAAAATTTGGGATGTTACAAACCTACCCCCCTTAAGATGAATCTCGCCCTCGAGATTCGTGTTGGCTAGAAAATAGGTGTGGGTGGTCTTTGCGTAGATCATCCTCTCGCTCCCAGGTGGCTTCATCCTCGGTATGTTGGCTCCACTGAACTTTGCAAAACTTGATAACCTAGCTACGTGTAACTCGGCTGGCAAACTCGAGAATCTTGACTGGTTTCTCCTCATAGGTCAGATCACTAGCCAACTGAATTGCTTCCAGGGGCACTGTATCTCTAAGAGGAATATTGGCCATCTCGGCATGACACTTCTTCAACTGGGAAACGTGAAACACATCATGTACTCCTGACATTCCTTCGGGTAACTCCAACTTGTAGGCTACCTCTCCCATACGTTCCAAAACTCGGTATGGTCCTACCAATCTCGGGGCTAACTTTCCCTTTACTCCAACATGTTTAACTCCTCACAGAGGTGACACACGAAGATATTCCCTGTCTCCGACTTCATAGACTACCTCCTTGCATTTTGAGTCTGCATAACTCTTTTGCCTGGACTGAGCTACCTTCAGTCTATCTCAAATCAGCTTAACCTTCTCTTCTGACTCTTTAATCAAATCCGGACCAAACAACTGACGGTCTCCTACTTCATCCCACATCAACGGTGTTCTGCACCTCCTTCCATATAAAGCTTCAAAAGGTGCCATCTTCAAACTGGCCTGGTAGCTATTGTTGTATGAGAACTCTGCGTATGGCAAATTATCATCCCAACAAGATCCATAATCTAGCGCACAAGCTCTCAACATGTCCTCCAGAATCTGATTGACTCTCTCAGTCTGTCCATCTGTCTGCGGGTGAAAAGCTATACTGAACTCCAGCCTGGTACCCAAAGTCTGGTGCAGCTGGTGCCAAAACTTTGGAGTAAACTGTGTACCTCTATCAGATATGATGGTCCTCGGAACTCCGTGCAGACATACAATCCTGGTCATATATATCTTGGCAAACTTTGCGCTTGTATAAGTGGTTTTCACTGGGATAAAGTGAGCTACTTTGGTCAAGCGATCCACTACTACCCAAATAGAATCATATCCCGATCAGTTCCTGGGCAATCCGGTGTTGAAATCCATGCCAAGCTTGTCCCACTTCCATTCAGGTATTGGCATAGGCTGCAGTAATCCTGCTGGCTTCCGATGTTCTGCCTTCACTCTCTGACATACATCACATATGGCTACATACTCGGCAATATCCTTCTTCATTCAGTCCACCAGAAACGCTCCATCAAATCCAAATACATCTTGGTGTTTCTGGGGTGTATCGAGTATGGCGAGTCATGAGCTTCCTGTAGTATAAACTTCCTGATCTCGACATTATTGGGCACATATACACGGTCCTCAAACCACAAGGTGTCGTGCTCATCCTCACGAAAACCTTTGGCTTTTCCTTCACTCATCTTCTCCTTTATATCAGCAATTTCTTTGGCATCCTTCTGAGCTTCTCGAATCTGTCCCAATAACGTTGACTGAACCTCCAATGCTGCAACAAAACCTCTAGGAACTATCTCCAAACAAAGCTCCCTGAGATCTTCGGCCAACTCCTTTGGTAATCCTCCGCTCACGAGCGTATTGGCATAACTCTTCTGGCTCAAAGCATCTGCTACGACATTAGCCTTGCCTGGATGATAGTGCAACTTCATATCATAATCCTTTATGAGCTCTAACCATCTCCTTTGCCTGAGGTTCAACACCTTCTGCGTGAAAATGTACTTCAAACTCTTATGATCTGTGTACACATCACAACGGTTTCGAATAAGGAAATGTCTCCAGGTCTTGAGTGCATGCACTACGGTTGCTAACTCCAAATCATGCGTGGCATAATTCAACTCATGCGGTCGAAGCTGTCGTGGGGCATATGAAACAACCCTTCCATCCTGCATAAGTACTCGTCCAAGTCCTAAGTGAGATGCATCACAATACACTTCGAAATCCATGTGTATATCCGGCAAAATCAGCACTAGGGTTGTAACCAAACATTTCTTCAACTCCTAGAAACTTGCTTCACAATCTTCAGTCCAATGGAACTTGGTATCTTTCTTCAACAACACCGTCATAGGCTTCGTAATCTTGGAAAAATTCTCAATGAATCTCCGGTAGTATCCCGTGAGTCCAAGAAAACTGCGAATCTCTCCAACTGAGGTGGGTGCCAACCACTTAGTGACAGACTGAACCTTGGTGGGATCCACTGCTATACCCTCTCCTGATATAACATGTCCAAGGAATCCAACTTCCTTCAACCAAAACTCACACTTGCTGAACTTGGCATATAACTGATGTTCCCTGAGCTTCTCGAGAACTAAACGCAAATGCTCCTGGTGTTCCTCTTCATTCTTCGAGTATACCAAAATATCATCAATGAACACCACAACAAACTTATCCAAGAACTCCATGAATACCTTGTTAATCATGCTCATAAAATAGGCAGGGGCATTAGTCAATCCAAATGACATAACCGTGTACTCATATAGCCCGTACCTTGTGGTAAAAGCTGTCTTAGGTATATCCTATTCTCGAATCTTCAGCTGGTGGTATCCTGAACACAGATCGATCTTGGAGGATACTTTAGCTCCTTGCAGCTGGTCAAAAAAGTCATTGATCATCGGCAGTGGGTACTTGTTCTTGATCGTCACTTCATTCAACACACGATAATCAACAACCATTCTTAATGATCCATCCTTCTTCTCAACCAAGAGCACTGAGGCTCCCCATGGTGACGAGCTACGTTGAATGTAACCTTTCTCCAATAACTCCTTAATCTGCTTCTTAATCTCCTCCAGATCATTTGCGGGCATCCGGTATGGTCTCTTCGATATTGGTCCGGTGTCGGGCAATAGCTCTATCAAAAACTCAATGTCTCGATCTGGCAGCATGCCTGGTAACTCCACTGGAAATTCATCTGGGTAATCCTTCACTTCAGGCACTTCCTCCTGAACCACTCCTGAGAGAGAATTTACTTGGGTTCTCCTCGGCGCATGCCTGGATACATACTTGATCCTTTTTTCCTCCGGGGTGGTGAGTAGAATTAACCTACTAGCACAGTCAATATTTCCTCCATACTTCAATAACCAATCCATTCCCAGTATCACATCCAATCCTTGTGCCTCCAAAATTATTAGGTCTGAGGGGAAAACATGGCTACCAATGGTTAGGGGTATCCGATCACACCATCGGCTGGCCATATACTCTGCACCTGGTGAGCTTACTAACAAGGGTGTCCTAAGGGCTACGGTGGGTAACTTAAACTTGTCCACAAATCCCCTTGAAATGTATGAATGCGATGCACCAGTATCAAATAGAACAAGAGCGGTAAATGACTTAACCAAAAACTTACGGATAACTGCATCTGGCTGCTCTTTAACCTCCTCCACATTCACGTGGTTCACTTGTCCCCTGTTGAAAGGGTTGGGCTTCTTGCCAGCGCTTCCATTGCGATTTCCGTTCTTCAATTCCGGACAATCATTGGCGTAGTGCCCAGTCTTCCCGCACTTCAAACATGTAATGTGACTTTGATCCTTCTTGGCGGGTGTGGCTGGGTTAGAGCGGTTCTGATTGCTGCCTGCTCCATTCCCGTTTCCATTCTTTGGGCCACTATGGTTATGCGTACTTCCTCCATTGTGAGTGTGGCCTCCATGGTTGTGGGTATATCCTCCCGAGTTTGGGGTAAATCGAGGCTTCTGCTAAGCTCCTGAATTGTACTTCCCTTGTCCATACTTCCTTTTGCGGCTCTCAATCTGCTGTTGCTTCCCTTCAATCATAAGAGCCCTGTCTACCAACTCCTGGTAGTTAGCGAATGTTGCTACCATCAACTGCATGCTCATCTCATCATTCAACCCTTCCATAAACTTCTCCTGCTTCGCGGCATCTGTGGCCACATCATCAGGGGAATAGCGAGCTAACTTACTAAACTCATCTACGTACTGAGCCACAATACGGTTTCCCTGGCGTAAGTTGTGAAACTCACGCTTCTTCATGTTCATAGCTCCAGTTGAGACATGTGCAGTGCCGAATGCTTGCTGAAACTGATCCCAAGTGATGTTGGCTATAGGGAAACTGGCTGTGTAATTCTCCCACCATGAGGCTGCTAGTCCATCCAACTGATGTGCGGCAAAGCGCACCTTCTCTGCATCTGTGCAACCTGTGGTGGTCACCTCTCTTCCAATCCTGCGTAGCCAGTCATCTGCAACTATTGGCTCGGTGCTACTGGAAAACACCGGTGGTTGCAACCTCAGAAAACGGGCTAAGTTGTCAACTGGAGGTGGTGGTGGCGGGTTGTTGTTGTTTCCTTGGTTCTGGACTAATATCTGCATCAAGGCATTCTACTGCTGGATCAACTGGGTGATCTCAGGTGGGAAGACAAGTCCGGTGTCACGTCTCGGAGGCATCTGATGGGTTTAGAGGGGAGAGATTAGAATATAATGAGGTCTAGTAAGAAAACACTACCCATATGCACATGATTCAAACGCAATCATACCACACCAAATCAATTCACGCAAGGGCATACAATCGGTCTAGAACTATCGTGACATAAGTGCTCGGGCTACTACTATATACATGGGGAAATACTACTAATCATATGGTGGTCATCTAGAAATTTTGATCAGTGGAAGACTCCATGATATCCGCTCCAGCTTCGTCTTCATAATCATCATCACTATCGTCGGGGTCGGAGTCGGTGTCGTCGATGATGATGTAGTCTTCAGAACGAATTTCCTTAGGTTCATCGTCTTCTCCTCCTGGCGCGGGGTCTCCCATAAAAGCTCCTAGATTCCTTGTCAGGTCTTAATTCTTCTCCACGAGTATCGTCATTTCCTCCTCATATCCATAATGTGTAGA
The DNA here is from genome assembly GCA_021605205.1 of Aegilops longissima. Taxonomy (NCBI): domain Eukaryota; kingdom Viridiplantae; phylum Streptophyta; class Magnoliopsida; order Poales; family Poaceae; genus Aegilops; species Aegilops longissima. The sequence continues at coordinate 439,837,149 of CM038678.1, forward strand.
CTTGAGTTCATCTTCTAGCTCTGAAATCCTGGTCATTGCCTTCTTTAGGTCTATCATGCCTGCGCACATCTAATTCTCCTACCGACTAATGTGCTGGTTTAGCTCCTGGATGAACGCTGGAATGGACCTATCCCTCCTGGTGCTGACTATCTACCATTGCTCATCTCAGCACCCACATATTTGGTAGATAGTATCCTTGAGATTATTGTGATAAACTTCGCCAATACATCCCATGGCGATGTGGGCTGCCATGCTCTTTCCTAGACTCCAGGTTCGTGCATCAAAGGAAAACCCTATGGGTTCTGTGACTGGCGTGAAGGTCCTTCCTGGAACTTGAACTCGAATCATCCAGCGCTCCTCTTCTGGTAAAGTGGCAATGTAGGTCCTGGTGAAGCTTGGTATTCCGATGTTCAGGTACCTAGTGATTCCCTTCAAGTGTCGTCCAAAAGGTGTGTCTTCATCCGGTTGTGCAAACTTGTTCCTTGAGTCCACCGTCCTAAAGAGTAGAAAATGGAGAGGAGTGAAAAATGAGTAGAGAAGAGTGACCTATGGCTCATCTTAATGGTCGTGCCCTACATTCAACGTGTGCTCTGATACCATCTTGTAGAGATCCGACCTCAGACGGTCAAATCTCTGTGTTCAGTGTCATCCCTGGATCGGTAATGCTGACACAAACAGTACTCGAAGGATTTATAACAGAGTAGCAATCACACACTTATTACATCGAATGTCTCAAAAGAGAACTTATTACAATAAATATGGCTTAAGGCCATCTAAATAAGATAACATCGGAAGGCTTGGAAGATAAAGTGAGTCCATCAACTCCAACGGCATAGCTGAGTGCATGACAAACGACCTAGCGCACCTTACTCCTCGTCTGAAAAGTCGGCAACATGGTATGTTGCAGCCCGAAACGGGTCAGCACATGGAATATGCTGGCAATATAACACAATAGAGCAATGAACAGATAAATGCTATCACTACATGCAAATATTGCTGGTGGAGGCTCTATGGTTATAATGTTTTTGCGGAAAGCCAAATTTTTCCCTACAACAAAGGAATATAGTTTATTTAACTATCATGGTGGTTGAAACATTGAGAATGGTACCCCCATCTCAATCCCAATTAAAAAGTGTAAATTAACAACCGAACAAATTAATTTGGAGTGATGAGATCAAACCAATAATTCAAGTACCAGATACTCAAGTTCTCCATAACCGGGGACACGGCTAACCATGATTAGTTTGTACACTCTGCAGAGGTTTGCGCACTTTTCCCCACAAGACTCGATCTCCTCCGTTGGATTTCTCGCACTACATGGTGTTTGAGAAACGGATGACCGAGACACAGTCTTTCAGAAGCATTAACTCTAACCCCGGGTACACATTACCAACCTACATCCCCTACATCTGCTAGCCTACCACTGGAAGAGGTCATTCAACATACTCAACTATGCTAGAGCCCATAATAGCTTGTGGCTGCACAAAGAAGTTTTTAGCATGAATAATCTTATGATCCCTTTGATCCTGGGTGGCGGACCATAGTAGGATCACACGATATAACCCCGGGATCTCCTAAAACGACACTGGTATAACCCCAGGTGCCCTAAACCAACAATCCACCAAGATGTGTATTAAAGTTGCCACCTTAAGTTGAACCATTAATTAAAAAACTCACATCTGTCATTGTCGGATTTCGGGTTCCGGCAGACCCTTGAGGTTCGAACACTGGGGTGCGTGCGGAATCTCGCCCTCTACCTACCTGCACCCCGCCGCCTCGCTAGGATCTAAACTACGAAAGGAACAACACAAGAGACACATGGTTTATACTAGTTCGGGCCACCATTGTGGTGTAATACCCTACTCTAGTTTGTGGTGTGGTGGATTGCCTCTTGGGCTGATGGTGATGAACAATACAAAGAAGAACTGCCTCGCGAGGGGCTGTTCTTGGCTGGTGCGATGAACTGCTAGGGGGAGTTCAGTCGCTTCTCTCTATCTCTCTGCCGATTCCAGATCTCCTTCCTATTATGGTGGCTGGCTCTACTTATATAGGCAGAGGCCCTGGGCCTCTTCCCAAATATTGAGCGGGAAGGGCGCCAACAATTGGCCATTTTGAAGGGGAACATCTGGTACATTATCCTGACTAAAGTTGGTCCTCGCCTGTCAAAGGCTCTGGTGGTGACGCCGGCTTGGGCTCCACAATGACTTCCTTCTTGCTGTTGGACTGGTCTTGGTCTTGTTGCACCTAAATGGACGCCTTTGCTTGATGCTCTCGCTCGCGCTTGCTCCTTTGCACCAAAGAGGAAAGGAGGACATCTTGAGCAGGGCGCCCGCCTCGCGCCTTTGGTCCTCATGGCTTGCGCCACGGGCACCTCGTCAGGTACCCCGCCTTGATCTCTCCGCCACCTCGCGAGCCAGCCTGATGAGGTCGTGCCTGAGGAAGCTCCTTGTCGTCCGCCCCACGAGGCTTGGCCCCTCGCGAGGGTCTTGAGCTCGTGTTGATAAAGATGGGCCATGATGGGCCCCCCTTTGAGCCACGCCGCAGGCCGCAGTGCAAGTCTGGGACCCCGCTCCCGTAACGCCAACAGTAGCCCCCGGGCCCAAGGCGCACCCGGACTTGGCCGAGCAGAGAGGCGAAGGGGCAAGTGCGAAGCGCCATGGGCCCTAACAGCCTGCGGCCTTGGGCGCCGCGTGGCGGTTGATTGGACGTGGGTGCCTCCACTTCCCCACGACGCCTCGGCAACTGCACGAATTGACAAGTCCCTGCATGCAAAGCGGTCATGATTACTGTGATCATGGAGGTCGGCGGTTGGCCTCCTCCGCTTTAAGGCACGAAACGATGAGCGCCTCCGCCCGCTTCGCTTGCTTATTCTTCCCAGCTTCTTGCTCCGCCTTGCTACAATGGCTCGATCCGCCGGTTCTCCGCGCAGAGAAGGGAAAGGCCTTGAGAGGGTCTGACCGCTCCCGCCGAAGAAACGGCTAACCCTTTGCCATCGGGACGAGGGTGCCCACCAGTGGTGCCGAGGTTCGTGCAAGCGCCACCACCGGGTTCCCGCTTCCCTTGTACGCCTGCATCAAAGGCTCTGAAGGGGTTGATGCCGAACGCCACGGGCGACGCCGCCGTCGGCGCCGGCGGGTCACGAAGGTGCGCGTCGTCCCCCCTGGAGTCCATGCCGAGGGTTCCTCCCGGGAGTTCGTACTCCATGCCGCCATGCCTCCTCGGTCTTGGATTCTCCTTCCTTCCTTTTTCACCTCCACGATTCCGCGGGGAGGACCCCTGGAGCTCTGGCTGCAACACGCCGGCAGCGGCACCCTCGCAACCGGGGCAGAGGTTGAGGTCGTTGCCCCGGGCAAGGTCTTCATGACTCGAGGCTGGGGCGAGATCGCCCGGGTCTGCAGGACAAGGGGCGATCTCGCGATCCACCTGGAGTACGACGGCGCTTCGGTCGTGCTCTTCAAGGTCTTCGATGCGAAAGGGCGTCGGCTGGAGTGCTGCCCCGGGAGAGGTGATCGAGGCCCTGCCGTGGCGAGGGCTAGGCCCGCTGGCCGCTCTCTCGGCAGTTCCTCAGGCGGTGGAGGCGTCGGAGGATCTAGCGACTCCGCCAAGCTCTTCGCGACTCCGGAGACGAGCAACGACAGCTACGAGCCCCCGAGCCTGCGCCGCTCTCGGAGCAGGACGGGCTCGGCAGGCCGTCGCCGCCCCTGATCTGGTTGGGGTTGGCGCCGGTGCCCGACGGCCCGCTGTTGATGATGGCGCTTTTGCAGAGTGCGTAGTTAGCGTTCTTTAGGATCTACTCGCGAGGAATCAAAAGCGCGCCTGTGGGGCTTGTAAGGTGCCCGTGGCCCTGTTTGTTAATATGATCCTTGTTGTGAATCAGCGCGAGTTGCTCATCCCGCCTTAGCTCGCCTCCTTTCAACCTCGCGAGGGCTTGATGCTCTGCGCCAGACAGTCCCAGTCCCAAGGCAAGCTTTAGTCGTCCGCTGGTATGCCAGTCGCGATGCCGTGGTCAAGGCCAGAGGTGAGCGGCCGGGTCCGTAAGAGCCCTAAGTCGCGACGCCAGAGGTCCCCCTTAGCGCCCAAGCAGCCATCGTTCGGTGAGAAAGGAGAGCGACGTTGCTAACTCGGGATTGCGTTTGGTGAGGGGACGGTGCCGTGTTAGTTGATGCTTCCGGAGGGTGACTTATCTCGAGAATCAGGAGTCGCTTCCTGGTGCGTTGTCGGGTCCTTGCATCGGCAGGCGAGGGGTCGCTTGGCGAGGTCCTCACGTGTCCCTCCCCTCTCTCCTTTGCTCCCCTTTCTGCTCTACGTCCTCAGGTCCCGGCCCTCGAGCGGGTCTCAGTCGTCGCTGGTATGCCAGGTCGCGATGCCGTGGGCAAGGCCAGAGGGTGAGGGCTGGAGAGCCAGTAGGAGCCCTGAGTCGCGATGCTCAGGCACCCCCCCTTTAACATGCAAGCGGTTCGCGCGGGTGAGAGTGAAGGAGACACCATGGGGGCCTCGCCTGACGCTGCTCCTTGAAGAGATCCTGTGGGCTCATCACAGAAAGAACGAAAGTTCACCATCACGACCGTCAGTCAGTCGTTGGTTGCCCCGGAAGGGTGACGAGGCACTGAAGGCTTGACGAGGTAGCGCTATGCGGGGCTGCCGCGGCCAGAGCTCAGCCATTCAGGTTTGTCGGTGTTGCGGGGACGGACCCACGCGCAAGCGCCGTGCCGTTAGGGAGCAGCTCCATTAGTTGGTGTCAGTCGAGCGGGCAACTATGTCAAGCATGTTAATCACGAAGGAGCAAGTCCATTTAGATAAGCGCAAAGAGGACGAACATCGCTCGGTCGGACCCGAGCGACTTGGGGATGTTGCAGCCTGAGGGGCGCCCCCAATAAGTTAAGCTAGGAACAGGAAGTAAAAGGGATACACGCCGCAGGGACGGACCCACGCGGCCTGGGATTAATGCAGCCCTGGGGGGCGCTCCCAGCTGGAAATGAAACTTGAATGATGTCACCTGGTAGCGTTTAAGACGAAAAGGGTGTTGATGCAGCAGACTCGGTGGGCTGTGGGAGCCGATCCTCATGAGCCCCCAGGCTCAGGGGCCTCGGGAGGCTCCGGAGGCGCTGGTGGCTCCTCGTGGACCATCTCCATCTCAGCCAGGGCTGCGGACCGCCTGGCCTCTTGAGCCTCCAGGATGTCCCTCATGAGGCACTGGTACGTGGCGGCTGCGTTCGGCAGGCCGTAAGGCATGCGAACGTAGCTGTGGGGTGGACCTTCGCAGCGCCCCACTTGAGAGGGCCAGAGGCGCTCCTGAGAGGCGGCTCGGTTGAGCCCTGGTATGTCGATGCAGACGTGCAGCCCACCATCCTCGCCTGGATGGGTAGCCACGACAGGTAAGCGGCGGCTGCCACTCATGACTCTTGACTCTTGCAGCTCCTGAACGATCTTGCTGACGAACTCCTGAGGGTTTGGCCCTCCTTGCCTTGCTCCTTCTTGAGGGAAATGCGCTTCGAAACATGCCTCCAAGTGGTGCCCAAGCGCCTCCCTCGTGATCTTAGCAAGGTAGGTGGCCCTCCAGGGGGGAGCCCCCGAGCCCTGCGTGAGGAGGGCGCCGGGCGCGCTTTCCTATGCGATAGAAGGAGGTTCCCCTTGAGCAGGCACGGATCTTGAGGGGCCTGCCTCCTGAGGGGCCGGGCCGGACGATGTCTTCTTCTTCTTGAGAGCGGTCTCGGGAAGCCTCCTGCTTCCGCGATCCGGGTCCTCCAGTGATGCGGCCTAAAAGGCTCGCTCCAGGGAGCACACTGCGTCTTTCTCTTCGCAGGCACCGTGATGACTCCGCCACTTCCTGGCATCTTGAGGACGTTGTAGCCGTGGTGGGTTACGGCCATGAACTTGGCCAGCGCTGGGTACCCGAGGATGGCGTTGTATGGCAGGCGAATATGGGTGACGTCGAAGTCGATGAGCTCGGTGCGGTAGTTGTCGCGTGCGCCGAAGGTGACAGGGAGGCAAACCTGCCCGATTGGGACCGTGGAGCCGTCGGTGACCCCAGAGAAAGGCTTGGTCGGCTAGAGCTGATTGTAAGGCACTTGGAGATTGTTGAACATTTCCACGGACAGGACGTTGGGCCCTGCCCCGCCATCGATGAGGGTCTTGGTGACTAGCATGTTGCTGGTGATTGGGGAACAGAGCATCGGGAGGACTCCGGCTGTGGCCGCACACTTGAGCTGATCCGCTGAGCTGAACGTGATGGTGCACGCCGACCACCCGAGGGGGCGTGTAACGCCCCGGATTCGATGCGCCAGGTGTCCGCCAGTTATTCGCCCTCGTTGCCATGTCATTTGCTTGCATGTTGCACTTTTCCATGTCATCATCTGCATTTCATATCATGTCGTCATGTGCATCGCATTTGCATACATGTTCGTCTCATGCATCCGAGCATTTTCCCCGTTGTCCGTTTTGCAATCCGGCACTCCTATGTCTCCCGGCGCCCCCTTTTGTCTCTTTTCATGTGCGGGTGTTAAACTTTCTCAGAATGGACCGAGGTTTGTCAAGCAGCCTTGGTATACCACCGGTAGACCGCCTGTCAAGTTTCGGGTCATTTGGAGGTCGTTTGGTACTCCAACGGTTAACCGGGTAACCGCAAAAGCCTCTTTTGTGTGCAGCCCAACACCCCTTCCAAAGTGGCCCAAAAACCAGCAAACTCCCCTCCATGCTGTCTGTCGTTCGATCACGATCGCGTGGCAAAACCGCTCCTCATTTGGACACTCCTAGCTCCTCTACCTATAAATATGTGCCTCTCCCAGATTTTTTCACAGATGAACCCTAACCTCCTCCTCCTCCGCGTCACGGACATGTCCGCCCAGCACGGACGCTGTCCATCCCGCAGCCGCCACGTCGCCCGACCAATGGCAACGCGCCACCTCAGCTCCGCCGCCTCCGCGCCCAACCAGAGGCGCCACGCGTGCACACCGCAGACCTCTCTCTCTCGCGCCCGCGCCCGCCGCCGGGCCCAGCAGGCCCTCCGGCCAGGCCAGCGCCGCCGCCCGCCCGGGCGCGACCGTACCAGCGCCTGCCACTGGCCCTCCAGCGCCACCGCCGCGCCTCACCGCCGCCATGGCCTCCCTCGCCGGCGCTCCACCTCCGCCCGCCTCCGGCCTCCCCGTCGTCGCCCGCCTTGTCCCGGCCGGGTCCGCCGCCGTCGCCGCCCGATCGCTGTCGGCAGCCCGCCCCGCCACAGCAGCTCGCCAGCGCCGCCCGCCTCACGCCCGAGCCGGCCGGCCCTCGCCCGCGCCTCTCCCTCCCGCTCCGTCTCCGTCCTCGCCGCGCCACCGCTCGCCGTCGCCGTCTCCGGCCGGATCCGGCGAGATCCGGTCTGGCACCGTAGGGTGGATCAGATCCACCACCACCATGAACCAAACGGCGTCCCGCGTCCCCGGATCTCCTCGTCCCGCACGCCTCCGTCCCGGGTTGACTTTTCCCGGAGGTGATATTTCGCCCAAGTCCCAGATTTTTGCATATTATATGCTCATGTTCATCATGCCATAACTCTCTGCATATTGCTCCGATTCGTGCGTGTAATATGTCAAATTGTTCGCCTCGACTAGTACATCATTTCATTCCATTGCACCATATTCATTTGAGTTCATGTTAATGCCCAAAATGCTCTTAGAAGAGGGCTATGTGATGTTAGTTTCAGATTCTTATCAGTACATGCACTTTTGTCATTTTTGCCATGATTGATGTGTGCACCCTATGAACCTGAGTCCTACATGTGTTTTGTAATATGCCATGCCATATTTACAGGGGTGTATGCCATGTATTTTTGTGATCTCTGTGGTGACTAGAACAAACATGCAAACTAGGCTTCATGATGTTGCTGATTTCAGCCCCTGTTCAGCTGATATTTTTATGCCATGTAAACTTGCTGCTACCGAGAGATCCATGCTTATTTTGAGATACTTCAGTAAGGATGTTTTGAACATATGGTTATTCTCTATCCATCCATGCCCTTGTTTGCAATTATGGAGTGCCATAGCTTGAGTCAATCGAGCTCTACTTTTGCTATAAAATGTTTCCTGGCAGGTTGTTTACATGTTATTCAATTTTGCCAAGGTTGTTGTAGTTGATCCATGTATGCTATGATGTTGTTCTTGCCATGTATAGCTTCTATGCCATGTCTTCTTACTGTGAGTTTCCTTGCCATGCCATGTATTGCTCTGTGGTGAGTGGTTCAAGCTCACCAACATGCCTACTTATTGTTGTTCCTGCGATGTATGAATCTGTAATATAACTTGCCATGTTTACATGGGTGCCATCATATTTTCTGATCCTTTTTGGCTCATGGTCAGTAAGGGACATTTGTTCTATGCATTTAGTAGATTCATGCCATGACTTTGTTTGTTATGATAAGTTCCTGTAGCATGTTGTTTTATAGCTCTAAACATTGCAACCTGATGTTATTTCTTGATAAGTCTGAAACTGTTATTATTTGCAATCTTGCCATGTGTTTTTGAGCATGTTCTAGTGATTTCTGGAGATAGCTCAGTGTTCATGTTTTGTCATGCTTTACCTGTACATCATGCCCATGCCTTTTGTTATCATGTTGAGATTCTGTAGCATGTTGTTTTGATGCTTGCAATATGCCTACTTGCTGTCTTGGACAGATTGTTGCTATAACTTGTATTGTGTGTATGTGTTGAACCGTTGCTCCGTTTTGAGTGTGCTCTATATGAAACTTGCTTGATTTTGCATGTAGCTTCATATTATAATGTTGCATCCATGTTTTGAGGTGTTTGCTTGATGTTGGTATGCATTTTGCATCAATGCCATGTTTAACTTGTTTTGCTCATATCTTCTAGGCCGTAACTCCGAATTAAATGAACTTTATATGTAACTTGACTAGAATTTCGTGTAGATCATCTTGGTGCATTTTAAATTGCTGTTTAACAACTTGAACATAAAGTTATTCAGATCTGGACCAATTTCGAAATTTGCATATGAGGACTTACCGGAATTGTTATATGTTGCTTCCGGCCTTATTTAAACTTGCTTTGATGTGTTGCTCTTGTTTACATCATCTCTTGCCATGAGTAGCTTCATGCAGTCTTGTCATGCATCATGCTTGTTTGTGCATCATGCCTTGTTCATGTGTGGTGTGTTTTACTATGTTGTGTGCTTCTTCTTGTTAGTTCCTGTTTCGTTGCGATCGTGAGGATTCGTTCGTCTACGCTTGGTTCGGCTTCATCCGTTCGTCTTCTTCATGGACTCGTTCTTCTTCCTAGCGGGATTTCAGGCAAGATGACCATCACCTTGGATCTCATTACTATCATTGCTATGCTAGTTGCTTCGTTCTATCGCTATGCTGCGCTACCTATCACTTGCTCCTCAAGCCTCCCAAATTGCCATGTCAGCCTCTAACCTTTTGCACCCTTCCTAGCAAACTGTTGTTTGGCTATGTTACCGCTTTGCCCAGCCCCTCTTATAGCGTTGTTAGTTGCAGGTGAAGATGAAGTTTGTTCCTTGTTGGAACATGGAGATGTTGTTCCTTGTTGGAACATGGAGATGTTGTTCCTTGTTGGAACATGTTTACTTGTTGGGATATCACAATATATCGTATTTAATTAATGCATCTATATACTTGGTAAAGGGTGGAAGGCTCGGCCTTATGCCTGGTGTTTTGTTCCACTCTTTCCGCCGTAGTTTCCGCCATATCGGTATTATGTTCCCGGATTTTGCGTCCCTAACGCGGTCGGGTGATTTATGGGACCCCCTTGACAGTTCGCTTTGAATAAGAATTTTCCAGCAAGGCCCAACATTGGTTTTACCATTTGCCTCACCTAGCCCTTTTTCCCTTGGGAGTCGAGCTCTCAAGGGTCATCTTCATTTTAGCCCCCCCGGGCCAATGCTTGTCTAAGTGTTGGTCCAAACTAGAGCCACTTGCGGTGCCGCCCCTAGGCAACTTGGGGTATCGTCGGTTGTCGTCGCATCGCTCATCCGGTCGTGGCTCGAGACGAGATACGCGCTACTATCGGGATGTCGGCACGCCGGGAGGTCTTGCTGGTCTTGTTTTATTGCTGTCGAAATGTCTTGTAGCCGGGATTCCAAGACTGATCGGGTCTTCCCGGGGAGAAGAAATATCCTTCGTTGGTCGCGAGAGCTTATCATGGGCTAAGTTGGGACACCCCTGCAGTGTATAAACTTTCGAGAGCCGTGCCCGCGGTTATGTGGCAGATGGGAATTTGTTAATATTCGATTGTAGTAAACTTGAAGAAAACTCTTCTAAAATACACCAACCATGTGCGTAACCGTGAGTGTCTCTTTTCGGGGTTGATCGAGAGGAGAACACGGTTTCTGGGTTATGTCTGACGTAAGTAGGAGTTCAGGATCACTTCTTGATCATTGCTAGCTTCGCGACCGTTCCTTTGTTTCTCTCCTCGCTCTCATTTGCGTATGTTAGCAACCATATATGCTTAGCCGCTGCTGCAACCTCACCACTTTACCCCCTTCCTTTCCCATTAAGCTTTGCTAGTCTTGATACCCATGGTAATGGGATTGCTGAGTCCTCGTGGCTCACAGATTACTACACCAACAGTTGCAGGTACAGGTTATGCGATGATCATGACGCGAGAGCGATGTTTACTTGTGTTGGAGTTCTTCTTCTGCTTCTTCGATCAGGGGATAGGTTCCAGGTCGGCAGCCTGGGCTAGCAGGGTGGATGCCATTTGAGTTTCTGTTTATGTTTCATCCGTAGTCGGATGTTGATCTTGTATATGATGTTGATGTATTCTTGTGGCATTTGTGCCTTATCTATGTATCCCTATGCATTATGTAATGTTGATGTAATGATATCCACCTTGCAGAAGCGTCTTCAAGATGCGCTTCTATCCTTGGTGGGACCTTCGAGTTCCTTTTGGATAGGGTCGCATCTTGGGCGTGACAAGTTGGTAGCAGAGCCTCGACCGACCCTAGGAGCCCCCTTGATTGATCGTGTAGTTTGGCCGATGTCGAGTCTAGAAGAACTTTTCGGAGTCTAGTTATATCGGAGAGTAGGAATTCTTTTTATTCCTCAGCCCCTTCGTCGCTCTGGTGAGGAATCTTGACGTAGGTGTTTTGATTTACTCCTCTTCCCGTTCAAATTTTTCTTTAGGATCACGTGGTTAGTTTCGTGAGTTGTCCATCCTCTTTTGTCCGGTGCATTTCTCGTCTAGTCGACTCGAACCTCTTTGTCTTTCGCGAGATCAATCCTCAGTTCTTCCTCCGACGTCGTTGTTTTTCCTTTTCCGAAGTTGTCCTTGTTTTTCCCACCCGCCCTCCCTTCCTCTCAGAACCGGAGTCCATAATCGAGTATCCATCCTACTCGTGTGAAGTTTTTTCTCTCTCTCCTCAATGATTTCAACCGGTGCTTTCTTTTCAAGTTATTCGTCGGTTCCCCTTCCAAGTTGTCTTTGTTTTCCCGCCCTCCCACCCTTTTCTTCCCAGAGTTTGAGTCTGTTCCGACCATCAATTTCATTCGTATGGAGCCTCTTCAGTCTTCTATCAATCATTTCAATCGGTGAATTCTCGTTTTGTACGACATTCTTCATCTCTTTTCTTCTCCGGTGGACTCAATTCAAGTTTTTCGGGGTAATCATATTCTTTTCCTTCGAAGTGTTCTCCTTGCTCATTCGCCTCTCGCCAGTTTATCATTCCGGAGTTCCGAAGACATCTCAGGAGATTTGTCGGTGTTTGAATTAATTCGAGGTTGTCACCTCAGTCAAATATTTCAATCGTTCCGGTGCATCATCTATCTCTTCAACAATCCTTTCCAACGGTGCTTTCCTTTAGTGGGCCCTAACCCACGTGTCTTTTCCTGTGATCTTACCGACTCTTCCGATTTTCCGGAGTTATTCCCAATTCTTTTCAAGTGTGACGTAAGAATGAATATCATCATCACTTGCCTTTTCCAAGATCGATTTCAATCATTTCATTGTTGGCTCAACCTCTTTGCTTTTCATTCTCCGGAGTACCTCAGAAATTTTGGTGGTGTTTCTCGTCATCATTTGAAGACCGAAGAAGAGTCTTTCCTCTAAATCTTGTCTGTTCTCTCGAAGATTCGTGGTCCTAGCTCAATGTTATGCTATCAAATGTTTTCTAGTCGTGCAATTCTTTTCATCAATCCGGAGTATTTCAAGTGTTGCTTTCCCTCTCGATCATCCGAAGGTCACCTTTTCGGAAGATTTCTTCGTTCTAAGTTTTCAGATTCGTTCTCCAATTGTTCTATATCCGTGCCCCTTTCGTTCGTCTTAATATTCGTTTGGTGTTCGTTCAAGTATTCTTCAACCAGTTCGCGATCCCGTCGTTATCTTGTCTTTTTATTCCTCAAGTATCTTTGTGCTTTTCTAATTCTTCCCGGTGATTATTTCTTTTCATCAGTCATTCCGAATTCTAACGGTGGTTCTTTCAGATTCTTTTCTTTGATTATCATATTAGTTCATTCGTTCTTTCCAATCCTACCGGTGGTTCATGAAGACTCTCTCAAGTTTTGTGCTATATTCCCCTTGATCCTTTTCAAGAAGAATAAGTTGCATGCCAAATCCACTGCTTGTCATCAATTTAATTTGATGAAGGATAAGCATACAATAAATCTTATTCTTATTTCATCAAAGTGAATAATCTTTTTCTTCGGAGTTTGTTCTTGAGGAATAAATTCTAGTTCCAAGTCTTTTCATCTTTTCTTTTCCGGAGTTCAATTTCCTCAGCCATTTCATCGGAAACTCCATCTAAATCACCGTAAGACTTAATCCTTATTATTTCCATCCTTCAATTGTATCTCATCATCCTTTTTGTTACCGGAGTTCTTCATGGTGGTTCTTCATGATTTAATTCTTTCTTCAAGAGTTTCATCAATATTTTTGGTGGAATTCAAATATCTTTTCTTCTTGCATCTCTAAGTGTAATTATTTCTCCGTATTCTTTAGAATTGGAGTTTTGCATTTCTTTGTTCTTCTCAGATATTCAAATCCACTCAATCCTTCCTTCTAAGTTCTTTTCATTCAAATTCTTTCAATTCTTCCGGAGGCTTTGTGTTGTTCCTCTCGTCAACTATCGTTCCATTTTGTCAAACTCAGTTCCAACTCCTTCCATGTTCAGCCGGAATGCTACCTAAATCCTTTCAGTCTTATTCGTTTCTTTTCTCATTCTAACCACTCCGGTTAGAACGAGTTGTTTCATAGTCTATCTGATTCCGTGAGCTTTCAATTCTCGTCATTCTCGTCATTTCTCTCTTCTTCTCACATGCTCTCGATTCTTTGCTTCTTATCTTGAGTTCTTGTTTCGCCTCTTCCTCTTTCTCTTCCGTCTTGGTCCTAAGATCTCGGGACGAGATCTCTTGTTAGTGGAGGAGTGTTGTAACGCCCCGGATTCGATGCGCCAGGTGTCCGCCAGTTATTCGCCCTCATTGCCATGTCATTTGCTTGCGTGTTGCACTTTGCCATATCATCATCTGCATTTCATATCATGTCTTCATGTGCATCGCATTTGCATACATGTTCATCTCATGCATCCGAGCATTTTCCCCGTTGTCCATTTTGCAATCCGGCACTCCTATGTCTCCCGGCGCCCCCTTTTGTCTCTTTTCGTGTGCGGGTGTTAAACTTTCTCGGAATGGACCGAGGTTTGTCAAGCGGACTTGGTTTACCACCGGTAGACCGCCTGTCAAGTTTCGGGTCATTTGGAGGTCGTTTGGTACTCCAACGGTTAACCGGGTAACCGCAAAAGCCTCTTTTGTGTGCAGCCCAACACCCCTTCCAAAGTGGCCCAAAACCCAGCAAACTCCCCTCCATGCTCTCGGTCGTTCGATCACGATCGCGTGGCCGAAAACCACTCCTCATTTGGACACTCCTAGCTCCCTCTACCTATAAATATGTGCCTCTCCGGATTTTTCACAGATGAACCCTAACCTCCTCCTCCTCCGCGTCACGGACATGTCCGCCCGCGGACGCTGCCCATCCCCGCAGCCGCCACGCCACCGACCAATGGCAACGCGCCACCTCAGCTCCGCCGCCTCCGCGCCCAACCAGAGGCGCCCACGTCACACCACGCCGACCTCTCTCTCTCTCTCGCGCCCGCGCCCGGCCGCCGGGGCCCAGCGCGGGCCCCTCCCCCAGCACACGCCCGCCGCCGCTGACTCGCCGGCTGCCTGCCCGGCCCTCCAGCGCCGCACCCACCCGCCCACCCGCCGCCCATGGCCTCCCCTCGCCGGCGCTCGCCTCCGCGCCTCGGCCTCCCGCTCTCGCCCGGCCTTGTCGGGCGGGTCCGCCACGGTCGCCGCCCGTCGCTGTCCGCAGCCTGCCCCGCCATGGCAGCCCTCGCTGGCGCCGCCCGGCCTCGCGCCCGAGCCGGCCGGCCCTCGCCGCGCCTCTTCCTCCCGCTCCGTCGCCGTCCTCGCCTCGCCACGCTTCGCCGTCGCCGTCTCCGGCGGATCCGCGAGATCCGTCCGGCACCGCAGGGAGGATCAGATCCACCACCACCACGAACCAAACGGCATCCCGCGTCCCCGGATCTCCTCGTCCCGCACGCCTCCGTCCCGGGTTGACTTTTCCCGGAGGTGATATTTCGCCCAAGTCCCAGATTTTTGCATATTATATGCTCATGTTCATCATGCCATAACTCTCTGCATATTGCTCCGTTTCGTGCGTGTAATATGTCAAATTGTTCGCCTCGACGAGTACATCATTTCATTCCATTGCACCATATTCATTTGAGTTCATCTTGATGCCCGAAATACTGTTAGAAGAGGGCTATGTGATGTTAGTTTCAGATTCTTATCCGTGCATGCACTTTTGTCATTTTTGCCATGATTGATGTGTGCACCCTATGAACTTGAGTCCTACATGTGTTTTGTAATATGCCATGCCATCTTTACAGGGGTGTATGCCATGTATTTTTGTGATCTCTGTGGTGACTAGCACAAGCATGCAAACTAGGCTTCATGATGTTGCTGATTTCAGCCTGCTCACTGATATTTTTATGCCATGTAAACTTGCTGCTACCGAGAGATCCATGCTTATTTTGAGATACTTCAGTAAGGATGTTTTGAACGTATGGTTATTCTCTATCCATCCATGCCCTTGTTTGCAATTATGGAGTGCCATAGCTTGAGTCAATCGAGCTCTACTTTTGCTATAAAATGTTTCCTGGTAGGTTGTTGTAGTTGATCCATGTATGCTATGATGTTTTTCTTGCCATGTATAGCTTCTATGCCATGTCTTCTTATTGTGAGTTGCCTTGCCATGCCATGTATTGCTCTGTGGTGAGTGGTTCAAGCTCACCAACATTCCTACTTATTGTTGTTCCTGCCATGTATGAATCTGTAATATAACTTGCCATGTTTACATGGGTGCCATCATATTTTCTGATCCTTTTTGGCTCATGGTCAGTAAGGGACATTTGTTCTATGCATTTAGTAGATTCATGCCATGCCTTTGTTTGCCATGATAAGTTCCTGTAGCATGTTGTTTGATAGCTCTAAACATTGCAACCTGATGTTATTTCCTGATAAGTCTGAAACTGTTATTATTTGCAATCTTGCCATGTGTTTTTGAGCATGTTCTAGTGATTTCTGGAGATAGCTCAGTGCTCATGTTTTGTCATGCTTTACCTGTACATCATGCCCATACCTTTTGTTATCATGTTGAGATTCTGTAGCATGTTGTTTTGATGCTTGCAATATGCCTACTTGCTGTCTTGGACAGATTGTTGCTATAACTTGTATTGTGTGTATGTGTTGAACCGTTGCTCCGTTTTGAGTGTGCTCTATATGAAACTTGCTTGATTTTGCATGTAGCTTCATATTATAATGTTGCATCCATGTTTTGAGGTGTTTGCTTGATGTTGGTATGCATTTTGCATCAATGCCATGTTTAACTTGTTTTGCTCATATCTTCTAGGCCGTAACTCCGAATTAAATGAACTTTATATGTGGGGGATATCCGGAATATAATTGCTCACTCGCGCAAGCAGTGGTGACTAGAATTTCGTGTAGATCATCTTGGTGCATTTTAAATTGCTGTTTAACAACTTGAACATAAAGTTATTCAGATCTGGACCAATTTCGAAATTTGCATATGAGGACTTACCGGAATTGTTATATGTTGCTTCCGGCCTCATTTAAACTTGCTTTGATGTGTTGCTCTTGTTTACATCATCTCTTGGCATGAGTAGCTTCATGCAGTCTTGTCATGCATCATGCTTGTTTGTGCATCATGCCTTGTTCATGTGTGGTGTGTTTTACTATGTTGTGTGCTTCTTCTTGTTAGTTCCTGTTTCGTTGCGATCGTGAGGATTCGTTCGTCTACGCTTGGTTCGGCTTCATCCGTTCGTCTTCTTCATGGACTCGTTCTTCTTCCTAGCGGGATTTTAGGCAAGATGACCGTCACCTTGGATCTCATTACTATCATTGCTATGCTAGTTGCTTCGTTCTATCGCTATGCTGCGCTACCTATCACTTGCTCCTCAAGCCTCCCAAATTGCCATGTCAGCCTCTAACCTTTTGCACCCTTCCTAGCAAACTGTTGTTTGGCTATGTTACCGCTTTGCCCAGCCCCTCTTATAGCGTTGTTAGTTGCAGGTGAAGATGAAGTTTGTTCCTTGTTGGAACATGGAGATGTTGTTCCTTGTTGGAACATGTTTACTTGTTGGGATATCACAATATATCTTATTTAATTAATGCATCTATATACTTGGTAAAGGGTGGAAGGCTCGGCCTTATGCCTGGTGTTTTGTTCTACTCTTTCCGCCCTAGTTTCCGCCATATCGGTATTATGTTCCCGGATTTTGCGTCCCTAACGCGGTCGGGTGATTTATGGGACCCCCTTAACAGTTCGCTTTGAATAAGAATTTTCCAGCAAGGCCCAACATTGGTTTTACCATTTGCCTCACCTAACCCTTTTCCCCTTGGGAGTCGCGCTCTCAAGGGTCATCTTCATTTTAGCCCCCCCCCCCCCCCGGGCCAATGCTTGTCTAAGTGTTGGTCCAAACTAGAGCCACTTGCGGTGCCGCCCCTAGGCAACTTGGGGTATCGTCGGTTGTCAGACGATCGCTCATCCGGTCGTGGCTCGAGACGAGATACGCTGGCTACTATCAGGATGTCGGCACGCCGGGAGGTCTTGCTGGTCTTGTTTTATTGCTGTCGAAATGTCTTGTAGCCGGGATTCCAAGACTGATCGGGTCTTCCCGGGGAGAAGGAATATCCTTCGTTGATCGCGAGAGCTTATCATGGGCTGTTGGGACACCCTGCAGGTATAAACTTTCGAGAGCCGTGCCAGCGGTTATGTGGCGATGGGAATTTGTTAATATCCGGTTGTAGTAAACTTGAAGCAAACTCTTCTAAAATACACCAACCGTAAAGCGAACCGTGAGTGTCTCTTTTCGGGTTGATCGAGAGGAGAACACGGTTTCGGGTTATGTCGGACGTAAGTAGGAGTTCAGGATCACTTCTTGATCATTGCTAGCTTCGCGGCCGTTCCTTTGTTTCTCTCCTCGCTCTCATTTGCGTATGTTAGCCACCATATATGCTTAGCCATGCTGCAACCTCACCACTTTACCCCTTCCTTTCCCATTAAGCTTTGCTAGTCTTGATACCCATGGTAATTGGATTGCTGAGTCCTCGTGGCTCATGACACTACACCAACAGTTGCAGGTACAGGTTATGCGATGATCATGACGCGAGAGCGATGTTTACTTGTGTTGGAGTTCTTCTTCTGCTTCTTCGATCAGGGGATAGGTTCCAGGTCGGCAGCCTGGGCTAGCAGGGTGGATGTCGTTTGAGTTTCTGTTTATGTTTCATCCGTAGTCGGATGTTGATCTTGTATATGATGTTGATGTATTCTTGTGGCATTTGTGCCTTATGTATGTATCCCTATGCATTATGTAATGTTGATGTAATGATATCCACCTTGCAAAAGCGTCTTCAAGATGCGCTTCTATCCTTGGTGGGACCTTCGAGTTCCTTTTGGATAGGATCGCATCTTGGGCGTGACAGGGCGTGTGGCTTCGAGCTTGGGGAGGACTGCATTCACTTCACGGGCGAACTGCTTGAAGATGCGTTGAGAGGCTGGGGCTTGAGCTCCGCCCAGATGCGAAGCGATTGCGCGGCTGCTCGGAAGCCCACAGCCCCCTCGTCCTGATGATGGTCTTCATTTCTCCTTGGCTGCGGTGGCAGAGGAGGGAGGTCTGCGTTGCCTTGCGGGCGATCCTCGCGAGGCTGATCCCTCCAGCCTCCCTCGCGAGGCGGGTCTTGCCAGCGATCCTCGCGAGGTTGGTCGCGCCATCCTTGGCGAGGGCCGCGGTCTTCCCAGCGTCCTGCGTTCCTTCCTCCTCCTCGGCTGTAGCCCCGGTCGCCGCGGTCGGGACGTCGGCCGATCCTCCCTTCTTGCACGGCTCGGAGTTCTTGACATTCGCTGGTGTTGTGGGTGTGGAGATCGTGGTACACGCAGTACCGACCGCCCTTGGAAGACTCGGGCTGATATCTGCCCCGCTTGGTGTCCGGTTCTGCCGCGAGCATGACAGCCCCCTGGCGCTTCACGTCCTTGGCCTTGGGTTTCTTCTCTTCTGGGTCTGCGGCAGGCAGCTCGAGGAGGGAGAGACGCCCTTCCTCGGCCCTGGCGCACTTGGTCGCCAAGTTGAACAGTTCCAAGGAAGTGCACAGATCTTCATGCATCGCTAGCACCTCCTTCATCTTGACGTCGCGCACACCGTCAGAGAAGGCGGAGATGATGGCCTCCTCGGTCACCTTGGGAATCTTGAGGCGTGCGTTGTTGAAGCGCTGGATGTACTTCTGCAGGGTCTCTCCTGGTTTCTGCTTGATGCGGCGCATGTCACTCACGGCGGGTGGCCGGTCGCGAGTACCTTGGAAGTTGGCGATGAAGCGGGTACGCATCTCGTCCCAGGAGGAGATCGTGCCTGGGGCCAGGTTCAGGAGCCAGGTGCGGGCCCCATCTTTGAGCGCCATGGGAAACCAGTTCGCCATGACCTTCTCGTCTCCGTTGGCGGCTTCGATGCCCAGCTCGTAGAGCTGGAGGAACTCTCGCGGGTCGGCCAGAACGTCAGAGCGAGGAGGCAGGTCCGCTTGAACTTGCCGGGCCATGCGACGCGCAGCTGGGGTGAAGGCACGGCAGCTGCCAGGCCACGGAGGCCTTGGATGACGAAGAGCTTGGTCTTGCTGGTCCCCGTGCGTTGCAGCTGGGAGCAGCGCGGGGTCTTAATGTGCCGGAGCAGGAGCGTGGTCGCAAGGAGCTGGAGCGGGGAGCACTCGGGCAGCTTCTTGCGGGCGAGGGACCTCCTGACAGCTCTGCTCTTGCCGCGCTGGCGCCGTACGGAGCGGGTTCCGCCAAGGGACCACGCGCCTTGGGGCCAGGGCGCCTTCTTGAGGGGGAGTCGGTCGAGGCACCCCCGGAGCTTCGTCGCCCGCGCAGGACGGGGTTCGGTGTAGCGGGACCGTCGGCGCGGGTGAGCCCCCTGCGGCGCGGACGAGCTCGGCGACGCAGTCGAGCCACTCTTTGTAGATGTTGTCGATGGGGCGATAGCGCAGGAGCTCGTTTGCCGCGATGAGCGCAGCTCGAGCCTCCATGGGCGCATGGAACGCGCGAGACGAAGAGCCAGCCGGGGCGAGCGAGGGGGTAGCAGTGCGGCCGTCTTGCCGCACGGAGGGATGCTGGGACAATGCTTGCTGCTCGTTCCCCGCCGGGCCGGTGGCGGCGTTGACGGTAGGCGACGGGGAACGACGAGGGCGCCCGCCGACGGGAGCTGTCTGGGCGACGCGGGAAGCGAGAGCGGCTCGGCGCTCGGCACGGTCCCGACGGGCGTCAGACATGGTTGTGGTGGTCGACAGAGAACAGGGCGGCGAAGATTTAATTACGGCGACCCTACCGGGCGCGCAAATGTCGATTTCGGTTCCGCAGACCCTTGAGGTTCAACACCGGGTGCGTGTGGAATCTCGCCTCTACCTACACCCACCCGCCGCCGCTAGGATCTAAACTACTTAAAGGAACAGCACAAGAGACACAGGGTTTATACTAGTTCGGTCACCATGGTGGTGTAATACCCTACTCTAGTTTGTGGTGTGGTGGATTGCCTCTTGGGCTGATGGTGATGAACAATACAAAGAAGAACTGCCTCGCGAGGGGCTGTTCTTGGCTGGTGTGATGAACTGCTAGGGGGAGTTCAGTCGCTTCTCTCTATCTCTCTACCGATTCCAGATCTCCTTCCTACTATGGTGGCTGGCTCTACTTATATAGGCAGAGGCCCCGGCCTCTTCCCAAATATTGAGCGGAAGGGCACCAAAATTGGCCATTTTGAAGGGGAACATCCGGTACACTTATCCCGACTAAAGTTGGTCCTCGCTCACAAAGGCTCGTGGTGACGCCGGCTTGGGCTCCATAATGACTTCCTTCCCGCCGGTAGACTGGTCTTGGTCTTGTTGCACCAAATGGGCGCTTTGCTTGATGCTCTCGCGCGCTTGCTCCCTTTGCACCAAAGAGGAAAGGAGGACACTTGGCGGCTGGCGCCGGCCTGGCGCCTTGGTCGCCATGGCTTGCGGCCACGGGCACCTTGTGAGGTACCCGCCTTGATCTCTCCGCCACCTCATGAGCCAGCCTGATGAGGCTGCTCTGAGGAAGCTCCTGTCGTCCGCCTCATGAGGCTTGGCCCTTGCGAGGGTCTTGAGCTTGTGTTGATGAAGATGGGCCGTGATGGGCCCCCTTGAGCCACGCCAGCAGTCGCAGTGCAAGTCTGGGGACCCCCGTTCCCAGAACGCCGACAGTCATGGATACACTCAAACCCAATCCACGTCTACGAGCATAGCATGGCAATATAAGCATAACATAGAAGTAACTCCCAAGGGTTTGATAATAAAACAGGTAATAGGTTCTACCTCATCATCTACTGCCCAATACCCACAAATTAAACACATCCTAATCATGCAGTGTTTGAGGATTGCCACTAATGCATAAAAACTGTGTATGAAAAGAGTATGATCAATGTGTTACTTGCCTTGCTGACGATCCACAAAACCTAGTGACTCGTAGTAGCACGCTTCGCACTCCAGGAATTATATCGCAAACAAACAATAGCATACATAAGCACTCAAGCAAAGATGCACAGGTAAAACTCAAATAAGAAGATCTACCCAGAAATTTCAACTGAAGAACTCCGGTTTGGAAAAAGAATCAAATCAAACGGAGCAACAAAACTCAAACTACGAAAGAAACAAGATCCGTTTACTAATCTGGACTAAGGTCAAATTTTACAGTACCAAAATATTGTTCAAGTTGGTTAAACAGAAAGAGGGCTTCGAGACGAAGATCTAGGTGCTTGTTTCACCTGATTTGGATAAACGAGCGACAAGATAAACTAAAACGAAGATCAGGGGAGAAATCGCGATTGAAAATAATCGCGGAAAAACCATGGGAAATAATACGAGACAAATAGGCTAACGAACGAACGTTCATTGTCTGCGGCTAACTGACGGACATCGTTCATTAGAACAAACGTACGGACAAACGTCTGCTATATAACTAAATCAAAGAAAACCGAACAAAAACCGATCTAAATAAAAAAACCGATCTAGGGTTTTCAAAAAAAACCGACTGGTCAAACGGTCAATGGAAGCGGCTCGGCGAGATCCGCAGCGGCAAGCGGGTCGGCGGCGATGGCGGCGCATGGCGGCCAAGCCAGCAGGTGTGGCGGCAGAAGCAGGCGGGTCAAGGCGGCTAGGCTTAGGGCACGGGGTGCGGCGGCTTGGGCCTCGGGGTCGCGGGCTGGCGGCTTATAAAGCTCCGGCCGGAGGACTCCAGCTCGGGCACGACCCGCTAAGTCGGTGCACGGTTTTTTTAAAATCCTGACACGGAGAAACTAATAAAAGAAATACTAACGGAGTCCAAAAGTCCTGAAATAAATTTTCACGGTCCTCTAATAATATTGCGGACAAAGTGAACATTTATTTGGGCCTCTAACGCAATTTTGAAAAACGCATATTTTTCCTAATTCAAATAAAACAGCAATAAAATCCAAATAAAATTATTTATTTGATTTTAACATTTCTCCTCCCATATTTCTTTATGTTGGAGAAGTCATATTATCTCCTCTCATATATTTTAATATGAAATATTTTCGAAGAGAAAAATAATTAAAACCAAATGATCCTCTTTTCAAAATTTGAGAAAAACTCAAATATGAAAATAACGAAATTCCCAACTCTCTCCGTGGGTCCTTGAGTTGCTTAGAATTTCGAGGATTCGCGAAACAAAATGTGATAAAATATAATATGCATAAATGACCTATTTATAACATTCCAAATTGAAAATTTGTGATGTTACAAATATGCAACGAATAAAGGTGTCTCATCGTAAGTGATTGATGCAGGATACAGAAGATAGGTAGTTTCATGTAAGAACATGGTTAACACATAGATGTAGTGTGTACCAAAAATAGGAAGGCATGCCATATTCACATGTATAATGTGTAAACTAAGCAGATGCAATTTACCCTAATTAGAAGCATTGCAAGCTAGACACCGTATGCAACATGCAACCACATATCACACTGCGAAGTTAGAGCAAGCACACACGGTGGTGGTGTAGGGGAAGTGCGGTCTTCAAGTACAGAGCTACGTTCAATATCTTCAATTAGGCTTGCTATTTCTTGAGAATCATGTGGAGAGGATGAAACTGCACTCTTTATAAGAGTAGCTGTCTCATACTAACCCACAGGCGTGACTGTCTCATCATAAGCGATAGATGCAGGATACACAAGAACAAGAGTTTGATGTAAGAACATGGTGTGATAGGCGATGTAGTATGTACCAAAAATAGGAAGGCGTGTCATATTCACATGTATAATGTGTAAGCTAAGGAGATAATTAGGAGCAATACAAGCTAGGCACCATATGCAACATGCAACCAAATATCACACTGCCATGTTAGAGCAAGCACCTGGGGTTGTGGAGTAGGGGAGATGAGATTTGGAACTTGCACTGCAGTAGGAGTAGCAGGAGAATCTGCAGAGATCATCTGTTTCAGTTGCTCCAAAGGACCACCATCATTCCGTGCCTTCGTCCTTTTAGATTTTGCCTTGTCAAGTAAACACACAAGAAAAAGAAATGAAATTCGTGCTTCCAAATTCGTTGATGCATGATACTGACGAACACAACTTTCATGTATGGCAACCACATTGTAGGAGGATGGAATATGTACGAAAAACGATAAGCAGAATTCATTTCAACAAATTGGAAGCAATGCAATCTAGACACCATATGAAAGATCCAACCAAAATCACTCTACCAAGTTAGATGTGTCTCATTATAAGTGGCACTTCAACAAATTAGAGGCAATACATGTTTGAAATGATATGCAAGATGCAACCAATATTACATTGTCAACTTGAAGGTGTCTCGTCCGAAGTGATTGATGAGGGATACACAAGAAAAGTAGTTTGATTAAGAACACGGTTAATACAAAGACGTAATATGTACCAAAAACAGGAACACATGTCATATTCATAGGTATAATGTGTTAACTAAGCAGATGCAATTTACCCTAATTAGAAGCATTACAAGGTAGACACCATATGCAACATGCAACCACATATCACAGTGCGAAGTAAGAGCAAGCACCTGCGATGGTGGTGTGGGGGAATTGCGGTCATCAACTAGAGAGCTACATTGACTATCTTCATTTAGCCTTGCTATTTCTTGAGAATCGTGTGGGCAGGATGACACTGCACTCTTTAAACGAGTAGCGCGTCTCACAGTAACCCACTCGGGTGACTGTCTCGTCATAAGTGATTGATTAGGGATACAAAAGAGCATTAGTTTGATGTACGAACATGGTTAATATACATATGTAGTACGTATCAAAAATAGGAAGACATGTCATTATCAAAGGTATAATGTGTAAAGTAAGCTGATGCAATTTAACCAAATTGGAAGCAATACAAGCTAGACACCATATGCAACATGCAACGACATTTGACAGCGCGAAGTTAAAGCAAGCACCTGGGATGGTTGTGTGTGGCAATTGAGATCATCAACTGCAGAGCTACGTTTACTGTCTCCATCTGCTGGCACTACACCCTTTAGAGCGCTGAGACACTTAGTGCTTATCTTCGAATTACACTGGAGTGACTTGTGTCTTTTCTTTTTTGTATTCATCAACACTGCGTCAGAGTCTGAAATACCCATGCATAAAAAACAATAGTGTGAGTATGGGTGAAGTGTGTGCACAAGTAGTACATCGGAAATGTAGCAGATAGCAGGTCAGTGAGAAATAAATGACGGGAGACATATGATAGCCCTACAACATGCATGGCACACGAAATTACTAGATTCTACTCCCTCCGTTCCCAAATTTTTGTCTTTCTAGACATTTCAAGTGGTTACAACATACAGATGTATGTAGACATATTTTAGAGTGTAGATTCACTCATTTTGCTTCGTATGTAGTCATTTGTTGAAATCTCTAGAAAGACAAATATTTGTGAACGGAGGGAGTAGGATTTTGAAACATGAGCATAGTGATGGCTGGGAAATGCAGATGTTCCTCCAGCACACCACAAGGTGTGGTCCTATGAAAATAACAGTCGACTGAACACAAATAGGTCAGTCCATTTTTTCTGCACCGTCCGATGTACAAAGAATGGGCAGATCGCCTTCATCTACCTCCAGCCAGTCAGTGTTACGATCTTCCTCGAAACGCCATCGACCATCGGCCTAGTCCCCTGCCTCCGCCCTCCCCTCGACCTCACCGCACAGCTGTGCTTGGCACCGCCCTCGGCCATCCCTTCAAGCCCCGCGGACCTCCAGAGCGGGCGCAAGCAGCTCCTGCGCCCCAAGCCCCTATGATAGACACCGGTGCGCCGCTTCCCGGGCGAATAGGCGGACTATGTGCTCCGGGCGCCTAAGCGGGTGCTGCTTATTTTAATTGCGATTCGACTGGCCCTGAATTGAAATCCAGGTGGGCTACTAACCTCTAGAAAAGGTGAAATAATAAATGGGAGGTAACCTTGTGCATTTAGTATCACGAAGAAGATGCAGTACGAAGCGCTCAACTAGTTTCTTTCATGGGATGAATACGGTGTGAGCAGAGATGTAAGATTTGCATGAATAAGGGAAGAGGAGTACCTCTTTCTCTTTGGCAATCTTTGTGTCCTCCTTCTCATTTTTCCAACGATCTTCTTGTGGTTCGCTGGAAATGAGAAGTTGTGGAGGACGGTGGAGCCTTGGACGAACCCATGGCCAAGTTGTTGACTGTGGTGCGGTGGCCGTCTGTCGGC
Source organism: Aegilops longissima (assembly GCA_021605205.1). Taxonomy (NCBI): domain Eukaryota; kingdom Viridiplantae; phylum Streptophyta; class Magnoliopsida; order Poales; family Poaceae; genus Aegilops; species Aegilops longissima. The sequence continues at coordinate 439,862,436 of CM038678.1, forward strand.
CGCGGGGAACCAGATCCAAGGCGGCGAACGATGGTGTAGCGGGAACAGCTCCGGTGCGGTGGACAGTTGCAACAGTGGAGCGGCAGCAGTGAGGCACATGACGGCGTGGTCGAAGTGGTTCTAGTACGGCGCACGTCGGCATGGGTGTCATGGTGGCAGCTCTGCCTCGGCTTCAGCTGCTAAGTCCTTGAGGGCGTTGCGGTTGCGATTGCGTTGACGACACGCCGGGTACCGCTCGGCGTGATGGAGGAGGGCGGCGGTGGATTGCGCGCGATGGCGTGGAGGACGGAGGAGGCTGGGGTTTCGCGGCTGGTGGAGAGGGTGTTTTGGCGCCCACGGAGTATGAATGGCGAAACGAAGGGGGGGGGGGACTAAGGGTGAACAATGTTTCGGTTGGGGACGCGCTTGTTTGTAATTAGGGGAAAGTTACAAACTTTGCCCCCATCTAAAATTTCAGACATATTGCGGGTTGGGGGTAGGACAGTAATATCAGGTGTCCCAAATGGTGGGCGGGATAGATTTCAGCCGAGCGCATGGGTGTTTAGGCGCCCACGGCGTATGAATGCTTCTAGGAGGCGGTTGAGACTGGCATGTTGGTGAAGTTACAAACCTACCCCGGTTTATACCTTTGGACATCAGGCCGATAGGCTACACGCGTCAGAGTCAGGACAATAATTTCCTACCACCAAACATTAGTCTCTGTCGGCGTTCTGGGAACGGGGGTACCCAGACTTGCCTGCCTGCCGCCTGCGGCGTGGCTCAAGGGGTGGCCCAGTATGGCCCATCTTCATCAGCGCAAGCTCAAGACCCTCGCGAGGGGCCAAGCCTCGTGGGGCGGACGATAGGAAGCTTCCTCAGGCACGGCCTCGTCAGGCTGGCTCACGAGGAGGCGGAGAGATCAAGGCGGGGTACCTCACGAGGTGCCCATGACGCAAGCCATGACGACCAAGGGCGCCAGGCGGGCGCCAGCCCGTGAAGTGTCCACATTTCCTCTTTGGTGCAAAGGGGGCAAGCGCAGGCGAGAGCATCAAGCAAAGGCATCCATTTTGGTGCAACAAGACCAAGACCGTCGCAACGGTAGGAAGGAAGTCATCATGGAGCCCAAGCCGGTGTCACCACCAGAGCTTTTGACAGGCGAGGACCAACTTTAGTCAGGATAAGTGTACCAGATGTTACCCTTCAAAATGGCCAATTCTTGGCGCCCTTACCACTCAATATTTCGGAAGAGGTCCAGGGCCTTTGCCTATAAATAGGACTAGCCACCCACAGGGTAGAAGCATCTTAGAGAGATCCAGACATCTCGCCTCATCTTTGCTTGATCCAATCCGATCGAGAGCCAAGCCACCAGAACACCTCACCCTCGCGAGGTTGTTCTTCCTTGTACTGTTCATCATCAGCCCAAGAGGCAATCCACCACACCACACACTGGAGTAGGGTGTTACACCACAATGGTGGCCCGAACCATTATAAACCTTGTGTCTCTTGTGTTGTTCCTTTGGTAGTTTAGATCCTAGCGAGGCGAAGAGGTGCAGGTAGGTAGGGGGTGAGATCTCCGTGCGCACCCCAGAGTTCGAACCTAGAGGGTCTGCCGGAACCCGAAATCCAACATTTAGCGCGCCCGGTAGAGTCTGCGGAATTCGCCTTCCGCCGCCTGTTCTTCGCCACCCATCGCATCCATGTCGACGCGTCGGGCCCGCGCCAGCGCCGAAGTCGCTCTCGCTACCAGCGTCGCCAGACGCGGCCCCGTCGTGGCGCCCCGCCGTTCCACAGCCTGCGTCAATGCTGCCATGGGCGGGGGAACGAGCAGCAAGCGTCGTCCCAACATCCGTCCGTGAGGCGAGACGGCCGTACCGCTACCCCTTCGCTCGCCCCAGCTGGTTCTTCGTCTCGCGCTCTCCGCGCGCCCATGGAGGCTCGAGTTGCGCTCATCGCGGCAAACGAGCTCCTGCACTACCGCCCTGTCGACAACGTCTACGAAGAGTGGCTCGACCGCGTCGCCGAGCTCGTCCGCGCCGCAGGGGGCTCCCCCGCGCCGTCCTTCTCGCTGCACCGCGCCCTGCCCTGTGCGGGCGATGAAGCTCCAGGGGCGCCTCAGACGCCTCCCTCTCAAGAAGGCGCCTTGGCCCAAGGCGCGTGGCCCCTGGGCGGAACCCACTCCGTCCGGCGCCAGCACAGCAAGAGCAGAGCTGTCAAGAGGTCACTCGCCCCCAAGAAGCTGCCCGAGTGCTCCCTGCACCGGCTCGTCACGACCGCTCCTGCTCCAAAGATGCTAAGACCCTCGCATCTGCTCCCAAATGCAGCGCATGAGGACCCATAAGACCAGGCTCTTCGTCACCAAAGGCCCCGTGGCCCACAGCGGTGACGCGCCTTCACCACCGAATGCGCGAAGTCGCGTGGCCCGGCAAGTTCAAGCCAGACCTGCGTCCTCGCTCTGCCGCACGGCCGACCCAGCGGAGTTCCTCCAGCTCTGAGCTGGGCATCGAAGCCGCCAAAGGGGCGAGAAGGTCATGGCGAATGGTTTCCCATGGCACTCAGGGCGAGCCCTTTGGCTCCTCCGAACCTGGCTCTGGCACGATCTCCTCTCGGGCGAGATGCGCACCCGCTTCATCGCCAACTTCCAAGGTACTCGTGACCGGCCTCCAGTCGTGAGCGACATGTGGTTTATCATGCAGCAGCCAGGGGAGACACTGCAGAAGTACATCCGGCGCTTCAACAACGGATGCCTCAAGATTCCCAAGGTGACCGAGGAGGCCATCATCTCAGCCTTCTCCGACGATGTGCGTGACGTCAAGATGAAGGAGGAGCTGGCGATGCATGAAGATCTGTGCACATCCTTGGAGCTGTTCAACTTGGCGACCAAGTGGCGCCAGGGCTGAGGAAGGACGCCTTTCCCTCCTCGGAGCTGCCACCGCAGACCCGAAGAGAAGAAGCCCAAGGCCAAGTACGTGAAGCGCAAGGGGGCTACCGTGCTCGCGGCAGAACCAGACACCAAGCGAGGTAGAGATCAGCCAGAGTCTTCCAAGGGCAGCCGGTACTGTGTGTACCACGACATCTACACCCACAACACCAACGAAAGTCAGGAGCTCCGAGCCGTGCGAGAAGGGAGAATCAGTCGATGCCCCGACCACAACGATCGAGGCTACGGCCGAGGAGGAGGAAGAAACGCAGGACGCTGGGAAGACCGTGGCCCTTGCCAAGGGTGGCGTGACCGACCTCGCGAGGATCGCTGGCAGGATCAGCCTCGCGAGGGAGGCTGGAGGGATCAGCCTCGCGAGGATCGCCCGCAAGGAAACGCAGGCCTCCCTCCACTGCCGCCGTAGCCAAGGAGAAATGAGGACTATCATCAGGACGAGGCGGCTGGGGGATTCCAGGAGCCGCGCGCGATCGCTTGCATCCTGGGTGGAGCTCAAGCCCCAGCCTCTCAACGCATCTTCAAGCAGTTCGCCCGCGAAGTGAATGCAGTCCTCCCCAAGCTCGAGGCCACACGCCCTCTCAGGTGGTCATCGTGCGCCATCACGTTCAGCTCAGCGGATCAGCTCAAGTGCGCGGCCACGGCCGGAGTCCTCCCGATGCTTTGTTCCCCAATAATCAGCAACGTCAAGTCACCAGGACCCTCATCGATGGCGGAGCAGGGCTCAGTGTCCTGTCCGTAGAGACATTCAACAATCTCCAAGTGCCTTACAATCAGCTTCAGCCAACCAAGCCTTTCTCCGGAGTCACCGATGGCTCCACAGTTCCGATTGGGCAGGTCCGCCTCCCCTCACCTTCGAGGCGCGCGACAACTACCGCACCGAGCTCATCGACTTCGAGGTTGCCAACATTCGCCTGCCATACAATGCCATCCTCGGGTACCCAGCTCTGGCCAAGTTCATGGTCGTGACTCATCACGGCTACAACGTCCTCAAGATGCCAGGAAGCGGCGGAGTCATCACAGTGCCTTGTGAAGCAAGAGACGCAATGTGCTCCCTAAAGCGAGCATTTCAAGCCGCGTCACTTGAAGACCCAGATCGCAGGAGCGGGTGGCTCCCCGAGACTGCTCCCAAGAAGAAGAAGACATCGCCAGACCCGACCCCTCGGGAGGCAAGCCCCTCAGGGTCCGCACCTGTTCAAGGGGCACCTCCTTCTGTCGCATAGGAAGGCGCGCCCGGCGCCCTCCTCAAGCAAGGCTCGGGGGCTCTCTCCTGGAGGGCCACCGACCTTACTAAGGTCACGAGGAGGCGCTGGGCACCACTTGGGCGTGTTTCAAAGCACGCTTCCCTCGGGAAGGAGCGAGGCAAGGAGGGCCAAACCCTCAGGAGTTCGTCAGCCAGACCATTCAGGAGCTGCAGGAGTCAAGAGTCATGAGTGGCAGCCACCGCTTACCCGCCGTAGCTCCCCATCCAGGCGAGGATGGTGGGCTGCGCGTCTGCATCGACATACCAGGGCTCAACCGAGCCGCCTCTTAGGAGTGCTTCTGGCCCTCATGCGTGGGGCGCTGCGAAGGTCCACCCCACAGCTACGTTTGCATGCCCTACGGCGTGCCGAACGCGGCCGCCACGTGCCAGCGCCTCATGGGGAACATCCTGGAGGCTCAAGAGGCCAGGCGTTCCGCAGTCCTGGCGGAGATGGAGATGGTCCGCGAGGAGCCACCAGCGCCTCCGGAGCCTCCCGAGGCTCCTGGGCCTGGGGGACTCGTGAAGGTTGGCTTCGGCAGCCCACGACGTCCGCTACTTCTGCATCCCTTCGTCTTCAATGTTATCAGGTGATATCCTTCAAGTTTCATATCCAGCTGGGAGAGCCCCCCAGGGCTGCATCATTCCCAGGCCGCGTGGGTTCGTCCTTGCGGCGTGTATCCCTTTTGCTTCATGTTCCTAGCTTACTTTGTTGGGGGCGCCCCTCGGGCTGCATCATCCCAAGTCGCCGGGCGCACCAGTGACGTCGCCTTCCTCGCACCTATCTAAATGAACTTGCCCCTTCGTGATTAACGTGCTTGACCTAGTTGCCCGCTTGACTGACACCAACTGACGGAGCTTCTTCCCAACGGCACGACGCTTGCGCATGGGTCCATCCCTGCAACGCCGACAAACCTAAATGGCTGAGCTCTGGCTGCGGCAGCACCACACAGCGCCACCTCGTCAGGCCTTGTGCCTCCTCACCCCTCCAAAGCAACCAACGGCTGACCGTCGCTTGTCATAGCGGACTCTTGTTCTTCTTGTGGTGAGCCTGCAGGATCCCTTCAAGGAACAGCGCCAGGCGAGGCCCTCACGGCGTCTTCTTCACTCTCGTCCGCGTGAACCACTTGCATGTTAAAGGGGGGGGGTACCTAAGCATCGCGACTCACGGGCTCCTACTGGCTCTCCAGCACTCACCCTCTGGCCTTGACCACGGCATCGCGACCTGGCATACCAGCGTCGGCTGAGACCCGCTCGAGGGCCGGGACCCGAGGACGTAGAGCAGAAAGGGGAGCAAAGGCGAGAGGGAAGAGGCACGCGGGGACCTCGCCACGCAACCTCTCGCCCGCCGATGCGCGGACCTAACATCGCACCAGGAAGCGGCTCCTGACTCCCGAGTTAATTCACCCTCCGGAAACACTGGCTATCACAGCACTGACCTCGCACCTAATGCAATCCCGTGTTAGCAATGTCGCGCTCCTTTCTCACCGAACGATGGCTGCTTGAGCGCTAAAGGGGACCTCCTGAGCATCGCGACTCAGGGGCTCTTACTGGATCCCGGGCCGCTCACCTCCTGGCCTTGACCACAGCATCACGACCTGGCATACCAGCGACGGCTGAAGCCTGCCTTGGGACCGGGACCTGTCGGCGCAGAGCACCAAGCCCTCGTGAGGTTCGAAAGGAAGAACTAAGCTAAGATGGAATGAGCATCTCACACTACTTCACGGCAAGGATCATATTAACAAACAGAACCACGGGCACCTTACAAGCCCCCACGGGGCGCGCTTTTCGATTCCTCGCAGGGAATAGAGGGAGCAGATCCTAAAGAACGCTAACTACACGCGCCTCCACGAGAGACGCCATCATCAACAGTGGGCCGTCAGGCACCGGCGCCAACCTCATCCAGATCAGAGGCGGCGGCGTCCTGGCGAGCCCGCCCTGCTCCGAGAGCGGCGCAACCTCGGGGGCTCGTAGCTGTCGTTGCTCGTCTCCGGAGTCGCGAAGAGCTCGGCGGAGTCGCTGGACCCTCCGACGCCTCCGCCGCCTGAGGAGCTGCTGAGGGAGCGATCGACGAGCCTGGTCCTCGCCGCGGCAAGGCCCCGACCACCTCTCTCAGGGCAGCACTCCAGCCGGCGTCCTTCCGCGTCGAAGACCTTGAAGAGCATCATGGAAGCGCCGTCGTACTCCAGGTGGATCGTGAGGGCGCCCCTCGTCCTGCAAACTTGGGCGATCTCGCCCCAGCCTCGAGTCATGAAGACCTTGCCCGGAGCGACGACCGCGACCTCCGCTTCGGTCACGAGGGTGCTGCAGCCGGCGTGCTGCAACCAGAGCTCCAAATATCCCCCCTGCGGCATCACGAAGGCGAAGTAGGGAGGAAGGCGGATCCAAGACTGAGGAGGCATGGCAGCGTGGAGCACAAACTCTCGCGAGGAGCCCTCGGCATGGACTCCAGGAGGGACAACGCGCACCGCCGTGACCCGCCGACGCCGACGGTGTCGTCGTCCATGGCGCTCGACGTCACCTCCTTCAGGGCCCTCAAAGTGGGCGTACAAGGGCAGCGGGAACCCTGGTGGCGGCTGCTCGCACCAAGGCCTCGACACCTCCTATCGGGCGCCCTCATCTCGACGGCATAGGGCTAGCCGTTTCTTCGGCGGAAGCGGGTGGGGACCCTCTCGGGTAGCCTTTCCCTTCTCTTCCGCGGAGAACCAGCGGATCGGAGCCATTGCCGCGAAGTGGAGCAAGGACGGAGAAGAAGGAGAAGCAAGAAGAGATAGATTGGAAGGGCACGCGTCGTTCCGTACTTGTAGCCGGGGAAGGCCAACCGCCGGCCTCCACGATCGCAGGTAATCATGACCCTCTTTGCATGCAGGGACTTGTCAATTCGTGCAGTTGCCGAGGCGTCATGGGGAAGCAGGGGCGCCCACGTCCAATCAACCGCCACGCGGCACCCAAGGCTGCAGGCTGTTCGGGCCCGTGGCGCTTCGCACTTGCCCCTTCGCTTCTTTGCTCAGCCAAGTCCAGGCGCGCCTTGGGCCTGGGCTCTTGTCGGCGTTACGTGAGCGGGGTACCAGACTTGCTCGCTTGCGGCTGCGGCATGGTTCAAGGGTGGCCCGAAGACGACCCATCTTCATCAGCGAAGCTCAAGACCCTTGCGAGGGCCAAGCCTCATGAGGCGGGCGATAGGAAGCTTCCTCGAGCACGGCCTCGTCAGCTGGCTCGCGAGGAGGCGGAGAGATCAAGGCGGGGTACCTCACGAGGTGCCCATGACGCAAGCCATGACGACCAAGGGCGCCAGGCGGGCGCTAGCCCGCGCAGTGTCCACATTTCCTCTTTGGTGCAAAGGGGGCAAGCGCAGGCGAGAGCATCAAACAAAGGCATCCGTTTTGGTGCAACAAGACCAAGACCGTCGCAACGGCAGGAAGGAAGTCATCGTGGATCCCAAGCCGGCGTCACCACCAGAGCCTTTGACAGGCGAGGACCAACTTTAGTCAGGATAAGTGTACCAGATGTTCCCCTTCAAAATGGCCAATTCTTGGCGCCCTTCCCGCTCAATATTTGGGAAGAGGCCCATGGCCTTTGCCTATAAATAGGACTAGCCACCCACAGGGTAGAGGCATCTTAGAGAGATCCAGACATCTCGCGTCATCTTTGCTTGATCCAATCCGATCGAGAGCTTAGCCACCAGAACACCTCACCCTCGCGAGGCTGTTCTTCCTTGTACTGTTCATCATCAGCCCAAGAGGCAATCCACCACACCACACACTGGAGTAGGGTGTTACACCACAATGGTGGCCCGAGCCAGTATAAACCTTGTGTCTCTTGTGTTGTTCCTTTGGTAGTTTAGATCCTAGCAAGGCGACGAGGTGCAGGTAGGTAGGGGGTGTGATCTCCGTGCGCACCCCAGAGTTTAAACCTAGAGGGTCTGCCGAAACCCGAAATCCGACAGTCACGCGCGGTTTCGGGTGACCAAAGGCTTATTTGGCGCTTCGTTCAATATTTGGGAGCATATGCATTAACGTTTTCGGTTCTCTTGAATTGAACTTTCAGGATTTGTCAAACTTCACAAATCTTTACTCTTGAAAGTCCTAAAACTACGATTATTTTTGAATGGATGGGGTACATTTGAATATACATTGTACACGAGTATATATTAAAAAATATGCAACTTACCTCAGTTCGTGCATGGTTCCAGATATAATCTCCTTGGATGCAAAAAAATAGTTAGACATGCGTATGAATATATAGCATGTTAAAACAAACAAGAAAGATTAATGCCCCCTTTTAGATCTGATTTACAAATGCCATTATCTCGGGTTCAAATAGATGAATGCACTTCCTATGAATTCGAATCTTCGAAACCCCCCTTATGTTTAATTCAACATGTATTCTATTTCGTAGCTAGCAATTTGGAATGTATCCATGTAAGTGACAAATGTATAAAGTGCTTCACACTAACAACATGGAGTTCACTAATTAATGTTTATATATGAATTGCAAAAGCAATGCATTGCCTGTATTTCAAACCGCTCTCACTCTGTGGATCGATAATATGAAATAAACACATACACAATCACATGGGTATGAGCACTCCCCTTGGTAACTGCCAAGCTTGGGGGAGGTGCCCCGGTATCGTATCACCATCACACTCCTATCTTTACCGTTTTTCTTAGTTTGATCCTTTTGGTAATATCTTGATCTAGTAGAATAAACTTTTAGTATGATTTAGTTTTGAGTTTTGCTTTATGATCCCTCTATGTAATCGAGTCCGTGAGCAATATATAATAAAGATTTGTTTTGAGTCAAGGGCTAGATTATCTTGCTATGATCATGAGGGAATAAAAGAAAAAGGAAGGATAAAAAGAAATAAAGAGATCATATTGATCTTATGGAGAGTAATGACTTCACATATAAGAGTATGATGAATAAAAGATGTTGAGAGTTGGCAAACATAGTTTTGGTCATCGTTGCAATTAATAGGAAGTAATAAAGAAAGAGAGGTTCTCACATATAAATATACTATCTTGAACATCTTTTATGATTGTGAGCACTCATTAAAATATGACATGCTAAAAAGTTGATGTTGGACAAGGAAGACAACGTAATGGGTTATGTTTTCTTATATCCGAAATAAAGTATATTGTCATGGATCATCCAACATGTTGAGCTTGCCTTTCCCCCTCATGCTATCCAAATTCTTTGCACCAAGTAGAGATACTACTTGTGCTTCCGAATACCCTTAAACCCAGTTTTGCTATGAGAGTCCACCATATGCATTGAGTAAGATCCTTCAAGTAAGTTGTCATTGTTGCATGCAATAAAAATTGCTCTCTAAATATGTATGATTTACTAGTGTGGAGAAAATAAGCGTTATACGATCTTGTAATGTGGAACAAATAAAAGCTACGAACTGCATAATAAAGTTCCATATCACAAGTGGCAATATAAAGTGACGTTCTTTCGCATTGAGATTTTGTGCATCCAACCATAAAAGCACATGACAACATCTACTTCTCTCCGAGAAGGGCCTGTCTTTTATTCTTGTCTTATACCATATATAAGAGTCATGGTGATCTTCACCTTTCCTTTTTACATTTTATCCTTTGGCAAGCATATTGTGTTGGAAAGATCCTGATATATATATGTCCAATTGGATGTAAGTTATCATGAACTATTATGGTTGACATTACCCTTGAGGTAAAAGGTTGGGAGGCAACACTATAAGCCCCTATCTTTCTCAGTGTCCGATTAAAACTCCATACCCATAAGTATTGCATGAGTGTCAACAATTGTGAAAGACTAAATGATAGTTGAGTATGTGGACTTGCTGAAAAGCTCTTATATTGACTTTTTCCGATGTTATGATAAATTGCAATTGTTTCAATGACTGAGATTATAGTTTGTTAGTTTTTAATGAAGTTTCTGATTCATACTTGACATTGTGAATGGATTGTTACTTTAGCATAAGAAATCATATGACAATATTTATATATGTTGCTATTATAAGAATGATCATGATGCCCTCATGTCCGTATTTTATTTTATCGACACCTCTATCTCTAAAAATGTGGACATATTTTTCATTATCGGCTTCCGCTTGAGGACAAGCGAGGTCTAAGCTTGGGGGAGTTGATAATTCCATTTTGCATCATGCTTTTATATCAATATTTATTACATTATGGGCTGATATTACACATTATGTCACAATACGTATGCCTATTCTCTCTTATTTTACAAGTTTTACATGAAGAGGGAGAATGCCGGCGGCTGGAATTCCGGGCTGGAAAAGGAGCAAATATTAGAGACCTATTCTGCACAACTCCAAAAGTCTTGAAACTTCACGGAGGCACGTTTTGGAATATATAAAAAATACTGGTGAAAGAATCAACCAGAGGGGGCCCACACCCTGACCACAGGGTGGGGGCGTGCCCTACCCCCTGGGCGCGCCCCCTGTCTCGTGGGCCCCCTGGCTGGCCTCTGGTGCTCATCTTTTGCTATATGAAGTCTTTCTCCCTGGAAAAAATCATAAGGAAGCTCTCGAGGCGGAACCTGGGAAGAACCAATCTAGGGCTCCGGCGGAGCTGTTCTGCCAGGGAAACATCCCTCCAGGAGGGGGAAATTGTCACAATCGTCATCACCATCGATCCTCTCAGAGGGAGGGGGTCAATCTCCATCAACATCTTCACCAGCACCATCTCATCTCAAACCCTAGTTCATCTCTTGTATCCAATCTTTGTCTCAAAACCTCAGATTGGTACCTGTAGGTTGCTAGTAATGTTGATTACTCCTTGTAGTTGATGCTAGTTGGTTTATTTGGTGGAAGATCATATGTTCAGATCCTTTATGCATATTAATACCCCTCTGATTATGAACATGAATATGATTTGTGAGTAGTTATGTTTGTTCCTGAGGACATGGGAGAAGTCTTGCTATAAGTAGTCATGTGAATTTGGTATTCGTTCGATATTTTAATGAGATGTATGTTGTCTTTCCTCTAGTGGTGTTATGCGAACGTCGACTACATGACACTTCACCATTATTTGGGCCTAGGGGAAGGCATTGGGAAGTAATAAGTAGATGATGGGTTGCTAGAGTGACAGAAGCTTAAACCCTAGTTTATGCGTTGCTTCGTAAGGGGCCGATTTGGATCCATATGTTTCATGCTATAGTTAGGTTTACCTTAATACTTATTTTGTAGTTGCGGATGCTTGCAATAGGGGTTAATCATAAGTGGGATGCTTGTCCAAGGAAGGGCAGTACCCAACCACCGGTCCACCCACATATCAAATTATCAAAGTAACGAACGCGAATCATATGAGCGTGATGAAAACTAGCTTGACGATAATTCCCATGTGTCATCGGGAGCGTTTTCCTTTACATAAGAGTTTGTCCAGGCTTGTCCTTTGCTACAAAAAGGATTGGGACATCTTGCTGCACCTTATTTACTTTTGTTACTTGTTACCTGTTACAAATTACCTTATCACAAAACTATCTGTTACCGATAATTTCAGTGCTTGCAGAGAATACCTTACTGAAAACCGCTTGTCATTTCCTTCTGCTCCTCGTTGGGTTCGACACTCTTACTTATCGAAAGGACTACGATAGATCCCCTATACTTGTGGGTCATCACTATGTACCACTCTTTTCACTAATCTTAGTTGGAAAACACTATTTCTCTCACATGCATATATACACATGCACGGTCTCTACTAGCCCTCTATACGCACATATATGTGCCTATGTGTCTCCCGCACGCACATTATCTTTAGGCCTCTCTACACACATTCCCCGTACACACCTCTCTCTTAGTAGTTGGCAGATATGATTCCATCAGATCATTCGGTAGGATATCCCTAACTGTAAGGCTGGATGGTAATACGAGGCAAGGTTTTACCCAAGTTCGGACCCTTGCAGTTGAGGAAAAAGCCTATTCCTGGTACTGTATATTAGTGATAGGGGTGTGTACAAAGTACAGGTGAATACCAGGCATTGTGCGTGTGTGTATACGATCGACGAACTAGGCCGCAGGCTTCTATAACATACTCGGGGCCTAGGGTTACAAATCATATATAGTCAGCTTAACACCAGTGGGGATAGAGTCATCCACGACTCTGGTAGCTTCATGTTGTACGCCGAGTCCTCCACATGGGTCTTTGTATAATGTGTCTGTCCAACCTATGTGGCGCAGGATGGAACCGACCCATGAGTCCTCATGTTGACCCACCACAACTAGAAATGTTGTGCCCACGCCAACTAGAAATGATGTGCCCACCACACCACACACGCAATGAGCCACTAATACATGAAAGTTTATTGCATGGTCCATCCAAAAATATTTGTTCTGCATTGTGAATGTTTATATTTTCTCCTAAAATATTAGTCACGGGAAAGAGAAACGAAGGGCATATCTCTCCTTGTCTCCACTGGACACCCCCTCTTTCTACACGACTTTCACGTATGCACACAAACTATCTCTCGACCCTCTAAAAGTATGCATGCCCATGACACATTCACGCATGACGGTCACTGTATTTCAAACGGAAGCACTATACGGTCGGCGGACATCAGAATATGCTCATTACGGTCACCGTATATATTCTCGTGGTGATCATACAGTATCTAGCTCACGATACGTCTCCATATTTTGTTGATGACACTGACAGACATTGTATTTGATGCGTGCTCCGTATTTTGTTGACGACACTTACAGTCATTGTATTTGAGGCGAAAGCACGATATGGTCACTCGACTTCAGAATAAGCTCATCACGGTCAGCACATACATTTTGTGGTGCTAACCAACCTGTGGTTGGATGGTTAGGAGGACAGTGGTTTCTCGAGCCCACCAGGGTTAAAGTCCTAGTGCTCGCATTTATCTTGGGTTAATTTCAGTATTTTTCCGGCGATATGCGTTCAGTGGGAGGAGACGTTCCACTCGACTACGAGGCACCTATGGTGACTTCGTAAAATCTCAAGATCATATGTTGGCTCACTCTCTCCAAGGTGCTCATAGTGGTAGGGTCTGCGTATGTGCGCTTATAGCGGTGAGTGCTTGCGCGTATATATGAGCGCTTGCATCTGTACTGTGTTAAAAAATACATGTCGTGATAATACTGTCACTGGCTCACCCGTACAACTCCGTATTTTGTTAATAACACAATAAATTGACCAGTCAAACGTTCCACGTGGCGCAACTAGTGTTGCACCATCGGGGCGCGTAACCATGGGGGCCACCTATCAGCGCGTATATGAAAGAAAGAAATGGTAGTTTGAGTATTTACTGTGTTAATAAAATACATTTTAGGGTGATCATACGGTCATTGGCTCACCATACAGCTCCGTAATTTGTTGATAACATGATCAATTGACCAGTCAAACGGTCCACATTCAGTAGCGCACATTACCATAGGGCCCACCCGTCAGCGCGTATATGAAGGATAGAAATGGTAATTAATTAGTGGTAGGTGGGGATTCGAAGTCGTGAGACCTCTGGTTGGCATTCGCCGACGGTGGGGGCACGATGATTGGGCGGTGGCGTGGGGATCGCGGAGAAAAAGCTTGGCGGGGGGCTAGTGGGATGGACAGGCGGCGGTGGATCGGTGGTGGGGAGTGGTTTTGGGGTGGGCGGGCGGCGTGGCGCGGGGCCGTCATGGCGGCGGCGACCGGCGGTTCGGCTGGTGGTAGCTGGCGGCTCAGGGGGTGGAGGTTGAAGATAAACTGCATGCCCTTGATTTCGTATCCAACGGATGGAAAATCTACTGACCAGAGATGAATAAGTCAGTCGACTGACGTGTAGCCTCACCCCGCACGTACACATGCACGCACGCAACACTCGCATGAATACACGCACGCATGCAGGCGTGCAACACTGACACATACACACAACGAATACACGCACACATGCAGGCGTGCAACACTGACACGTACACATGCACTCACAAACACACGCACGTATGCACACATGCATGCAACACTGAAACGTACACATGCACGCATACAACACTCGCACGCCTGCATGCACACCGGCGACACCGCACACAACGCAAGACACACGCTCAGCCTATACGTGCATGCACCCTTTGTTAAAGACATGGATTGTTACGGGTATTAATCAATCTTATCTTTTTTTGGAAGGTTTAATCAATCTTGTCTATGATAAGAAGAACATTGATGTTTGCAGCGGTTGAGGGAGTCCTGGACTAAGGGGTCCTCGGGCGTCCGGCCTGTTAGCCATGGGCCGGACTGATGGGCTGTGAAGACATCAAGACCGAAGACTGCACCCCTGTCCGGATGGGACTCTCCTTGGCGTCCAAATACGTAGATTCTTTTCCTTTGTAACCGACCTTGTGTAACCATAGATCCTCGCGGTGTCTATATAAACCGGAGGACTTAGTCCGGTGGAAGAGAGACTCATTACCTTAGTCATACAGGCTAGACTTCTAGGGTTTAGCCATTACGATCTCGTGGTAGATCAACTCTTTTAATACTCATATTCATCAAGATCAATCAAGTAGGAAGTAGGGTATTACCTCCATAGAGAGGGCCCGAACCTGGATAAACATCGCGTCCCTTGTCTCCTGTTACCATCGACCTTAGACGCATAGTTCGGGACCCCCTACCCGAGATCCGCCGGTTTTGACACTAACATTGGTGCTTTGATTGAGAGTTCCACTGTGCCGTACCCAAAAGGTTCGATGGCCCCTTCAATCGTCAACAACAAAGTTGTCCAAGGGGAAACCTTTCCCCCGGACAGATCTTCGTGTTCAGCGGCTGCGTATTGCGGGCCACTCGCTTGGCCACCTGGAGCAGATCGACAGCTACGCCCCTGGCCATCAGGTCAGATTTGGGAACTTGAATTACGTCGCGGACATCTTTGGAGATTTGATCTTTCCCGGATTGGAGACCGCGGCAACCGCTCCTAGTCACCCCGATGAACATGACCTAAATCTGTCATCGGGCCGCATCCAGGAGGTTGCTCCTGTGACTGCTCCGGCCTTAGATCCGGAGCATTCTGCGCCGTTCGAGGATGGGAGGCTCAACCCCACTGCGGAGGCCACAGATTCCACGGCATTGGAGCCGAACATAGACCTAAAGTCACATGGCGTCTTTGTCACCGGAGCTCCGGACTCGTCTCTGGTCTTAAATTCCGAGCCATGTGCTTCCGCGGACGCCGATCTGGATCGCTTATCGATATTTTAGTTTAGCGCCGCAGACATCTTCCACATTCGCCCTTGGGCGATGTGCTAAATTCGTTAAGAAATCTGTCATTGGCGGGGGACTCACAGCCGAATTATGTCCGGTTCGAGTTGGAGGCTAATAACGGGGGAGAATTTCGCCTCCCACCCACCACCCACTTCATAGCCACTGTCGAAGACTTAACTGACACACTTGACTACGATTCCGAAGACATCGACGGTATGGACAACGATGCCGGAGACGAGGAGGCCCAAAACCCGCCGTTCACCGGCCGATGGATGGCCACTTCCTCATACGACGTATACATGGTAGGTACACCGAAAAATAACAGCGGTGATGACAAGGAAAACCCAGCAAAGGAGGACCCTCCTAAAACACAACCAAAGCGCCGGCGTCAGCGGTGCCGCTCTAAATCCTGCCGCAGCAGGGATAGCAACACCGACATAGGAGATGACAACACTCTGGATGGTGCCGAAGACACAGAGGAACCCGATGAACAAACTGCCAAACAAGACAACCGGGAATCAGGGCATGTCAGCCCTGACGAACAGGCCATAGAAGAAGACTCGGAGGACGATAGTTACCGTCCGCCCTCCGAGGAGGAGGTGAGCCTCGGTAACAAAGACTTCATCGTGCCTGAGGAGCCCCTGGAGCAGGAGCGCTTTAAGCTTCAGCTAATAGCCACTGCGAGGAGCCTGAAAAAGAAGCAGCAGCAGCTTCAAAGCTGATCAAGACCTGCTCAATGACAGATGGACCGATGTCCTGGCAGCCAAGGAGTACGGCCTTAAACGCCCAGCCAAAAGTTACCCGAAGCGCAGATTACTACCTCAGTTCGACGATGAGGCGCCAGATCCCGCACCAGCATCACACAATGCGGCTGATCGGCCACCGCGCGGTCGGGATAAAACTGCAACCCGAGCCGAAAATTAGACTGTCCCACTCTGTCGTAAAGGCAGGGATAAGACAGCTCGGGGCCATACATATGACCTCCGCCAAAAACTGGACAGTAGAGCGGAACACACAAGATCAATCTACGGATCGCGAGGACGGGACTTAAGGCGCGGGGACAGCTATCTATTCGGGCATGACAAACCCAGTCACGCCCGAGCTGAATGCCGCAGACGGGCTCCATCAGAGCTATGTCACGATGCGGCCCGACATAGAGGCGCCGTGCACCCTCTTTGCTTCACCGACGAAGTAATGGATCATGAATTCCCAGAAGGGTTCAAACCCGTAAACATCAAATCATACGATGGAACAACCGATCCTGCGGTATGGATAGAGGATTTTATTCTCCATATCCACATGGCCCGCGGGGATGATCTTCACACCATCAAATACCTCCCACTAAAACTTAAACGCCAGCCCGACACTGGCTAAACAGCCTGCTCGAGAATTTTATTGGCAGCTAGGAGGACCTGGAAGAAGCCTTTCTCGACAACTTCCAAGGTACATATGTTCGGCCGCCAGACGCCGATGACTTAAGTCACATAGTTCAACAGCCCGGGGAGTCAGCCAGGAAGTTCTGGACTAGGTTCCTAACTAAAAAGAACCAGATTGTCGACTGCCCGTATGCCGAAGCCTTAGCGGCCTTTAAACATAGGATCCGCGACGAATGGCTCGCCCGCCACCTCGGCCAAGAAAAGCCAAAATCTATGGCAGCCCTCACGGCACTCATGACCCGCTTTTGCACGGGTGAGGATAGTTGGTTGGCTCACAGCAAAAACACAGCCAATGAGGCAGGCCTCTCCGTGGCTAAGAATAACAATGGCAAGCTCCGACGTAACAGACACAAACGCCGAAGAAATGGTGATAATACTGACGACACTACAGTTAACGCCGGATTCAGTGGCTCCAAGTCCAACCAGCGGAATAAACCATACAAGAGAAACAATCAGGGACCATCCAGCCTTGACCGCATACTCGATCGACCGTGCCAGATACATGGCACCCCAGAAAAACCAGCCAATCATACCAACAGAGACTGTTGGGTTTTTAAACAAGCCGGCAAACTAAACGCCAAGAACAGGGAAAAGGGATCACAAAGCGAGGATGACGACAAGGAGCCTCGGCAACCGAACACAGGGGGACAAAAGAAGTTTCCCCCTCAAGTGAAAATAGTAAACATGATATACGTCACCACATCCCCAAAAGGGAGCGCAAACGCGCACTAAGGGACGTCTATGCGATAGAGCCAGTCGCCCCCAAATTCAATCCATGGTCATCATGCCCGATCACTTTTGATCGTCGGGATCATCCGACCAGTATCCGGCATGGCGGATCAGCCGCACTAGTCCTGGACCCAATCATTGATGGATTCCACCTAACGAGAGTCCTCATGGACGGTGGTAGCAGCCTCAATCTGCTCTATCAAGACACAGTGCACAAAATGGGCATTAATCCATCAAGGATCAAGCCAACGAAGACTACCTTCAAAGGAGTCATACCAGGTGCAGAGGCCCGCTGTACGGGCTCAATCACACTAGAGGTTGTCTTTGGATCCCCCGACAACTTCCGAAGCGAGGAGTTAATCTTCAACATTGTCCCATTCCTCAGTGGTTATCATGCACTGCTCAGACGGATGGCATTCGCTCGTTTCAATGCGGTGCCGCACTATGCTTATCTTAAGCTCAAGATGCCCGGTCCAAGCGGCGTCATAACAGTCAACAGAAACATGGAACGCTCCCTCCGAACAGAGGAGCACACCGCTGCTCTAGCAGCAGAAGTACAGAGCGGCCTTCTCAAGCAGAGCCGTAATCCGGCTGCCGAGCCACGAGACATCGTAAAGAGGGTCCGGACTACGCTGCACGAGGACAGTGCGGCTCATCAAGAGCTCGACTAGCAATTTGGCCTCCGTCCCAGCCCCGATCGGGCAGTGGCATTCGTACCACGCGTACATAATTACGCACTCAAAATTCCATGGGCATCGACGGAGGCACAGAAATCTTGTGATCCACAGTTTGGCTTGACCTATCCCGGACACACATATACTTTTACTATTTCCTTTGTCCTTTTCCAGGTTTCTTTTACATATGCCTTCTTGGACGGCCTAATTATCAGTCCTGTAAAAGGATAAAAAACACCAGGATGGCAAGAAGCACAAATGTATAGGGACAGTTCTAGAGGTCACTCTACCTGTTGACAGGACCCACACGCAGCTCCCCCCTGGTCATGGCATGTTAAATAGCCGATTGATT
Organism: Aegilops longissima; assembly: GCA_021605205.1. Classification (NCBI taxonomy): domain Eukaryota; kingdom Viridiplantae; phylum Streptophyta; class Magnoliopsida; order Poales; family Poaceae; genus Aegilops; species Aegilops longissima. The sequence goes on from CM038678.1 coordinate 439,880,976, forward strand.
ATCACACTATTTGCATTAATGCGCTTTGACGCATTAACCCAATTATAATGGAAACAGTTCACGGCTCAAGTTTAAGGTCCCAAGATATCACCTCTGCTTCATTTCTGTTTTTTGTTAATAATTCATTTTCTAGCACCCGTACACTTTGGTACGTTTCATATTTGCCAGGGGCTCCCAGGCGCACCACAATACGGCAACAAAGTCCAAACACTTTTATAGTATAGTTCGGCACCCCGAATTTAGCATTATATGCATTGGCTCCGAATCATGTCTTTGGTCAATAGTTGGGTTGCCCGGCTCCTGTGCTTGCTACCTTACGTTCTGCTATATCGGCTAAGGTAGTAAATGGAGAACTACTGCGATTGTGCCCTGGTTTATCCAAAGGAGCACCTTAGTGGAGAAAGCCGAAAACTGACTGCCATGATGTGGCGAGAGCCGGTCAGCTATTCACAGGTTACAAAACGTTGGAGATTTCTCCCGCATTACGCGAAGGATCGGTACTTCCCGATCAGACGCTCATAGCACTCTGGTTGGAAAACTAGGGGCAGCGCCTATGTTTTATTGTAAAACTCCTATGGCTAAGTGAGGGCGTTTAAGCCGCATAGTCTGATTGCCTGGTTCGTTGCGCTAAACAACTCCTTCAAGGACCATACAATTGGATCAAGATTGTTTAGATTCCATCCCGAACACCCCGTACTACCTACGTAAAGGGCGAAGCCGACGGTCGCCAACCTCGATTCCATATAACACGGCCGCACAGGAGGAAAAAAATTAAAACATAACAAAAATTATATTACAAACTGACTTTGTTTCATCATACAAGGCAAAGACAACACGAATGTATTCATTCGAAAATAATATCCTGCCCACACTGCGCTGCTACAATGCGAGACCCCTCCAGGAAATCCACGAAATAGCGCTCGGGTGTGCGGCACTCCTTGCCATCTGGCGGCCCTCGGGACAGCTCGACGGCATTCATCTTCGCCCACCACATCTTGCAATGGGCGAAGGCCATACGAGCACCCTTAATACACGCCGATCGCTTAACTATATCCAGCCGAGGACAGGCGTCCACCATCCACCTCACGAGTCCGAAGTAGCTGTCGGGCATAGCTTCCGCTGGCCATAGCCGGATTATCAAATCCTTGATGGCTAGTTCGGCCACCCTATGCAGCTCCACCAGCTGTTTCAGCTAATCGGTGAAGGACACTGGATGCTCTGGCACAAGATATTGTGACCAGAATATAGCTTCTCCGTAGAACTCCCTTCTTCGGCTCGGAAAAACTCCGCGGCGTCGGACACACTTCGCGGCAAATCAGCAAAAGCCCCTGGAGAACTCCGAATTCGGGTTAGTAAAAGATACTTCCTCTTCGCATATTTGCTTTGCATACTGAATGCCTTACCCGCCTCAATCTTCCTCGCCTCCTGGACCTCTTGGAGGGCGCCCTGGGCCTCGTTCCGGGCTGTCTCCGCGCTCTGACGAGCCTAGGAGAATTTGGCCTCTTTAGCCGACGCGTCACGCTCCAAGGTCTCTCACTTCTAGGCCGCGTATGGAGCTCTTGTTGGACCTCACTGACCCGGACCTTGAGCTTCTTATGGGCGGCCTGCTCCTTGACGGCCTTCCCCTCGGCTTCGCCCAGGGCCTTTTTCAGGGCCTCGACCTCGGTAGCCGCTCCTATACATATCAAGACACTTCGGTCAATATACAACATCTTACTCTTTTCGAGTACTTCTTGGGTTATTACATACCTTGATTCTCTTGGAGCCGTGATGTCTACTACGCAACCTTCTTCTTGTAGACGTTGTTGGGCCTGCAAGTGCACAGGTTTGTAGGACAGTAGCAAATTTCCCTCAAGTGTATGACCTAAGGTTTATCAATCCGTGGGAGGCGTAGGATGAAGATGGTCTCTCTCAAGCAACCCTGCAACCAAATATCAAAGATTGTCTTGTGTCCCCAACACACCCAATACAATGGTAAATTGTATAGGTGCACTAGTTCGGCGAAGAGATGGTGATACAAGTGCAATATGGTTGGTAGATATAGGTTTTTGTAATCTGAAAATATAAAAACAGCAAGGTAACAAGTGGTAAAAGTGAGCGTAAACGGTATTGCAATGCTAGGAAACAAGGCCTAGGGTTCATACTTTCACTAGTGCAAGTTCTCTCAACAATAATAACATAATTGGATCATATAACTATCCCTCAACATGCAACAAAGAGTCACTCCAAAGCCACTAATAGCGGAGAACAAACGAAGAGATTATGGTAGGGTACGAAACCACCTCAAAGTTATTCTTTCCAATCAATCCGTTGGCTATTCCTATAAGTGTCACAAACAGCCCTAGAGTTCGTACTAGAATAACACCTTAAGACTCAAATCAACCAAAACCCTAATGTCACCTAGATACTCCAATGTCACCTCAAGTATCCGTGGGTATGATTATACGATATGCATCACACAATCTCAGATTCATCCAACCAACAAAAAGTACTTCAAAGAGTGCCCCAAAGTTTCTACCGGAGAGTCAAGAACGTGTGCCAACCCCTATGCATAGGTTCATGGGCGGAACCCGCAAGTTGGTCACCAAAACATACATCAAGTGGCACATGATATCCCATTGTCACCACAGATAAACACGGCAAGACATACATCAAGTGTTCTCATAAAAGACTCAATCCGATAAGATACTTCAAAGGGGAAACTCAATTCATCACAAGAGAGTAGAGGGGGAGAAACATCATAAGATCCAACTACAATAGCAAAGCTCGGGATACATCAAGATCGTGCCAAATCAAGAACACGAGAGAGAGAGAGAGAGAGATCAAACACATAGCTACTGGTACATACCCTCAGCCCCGAGGGTGAACTACTCCCTCCTCGTCATGGAGAGCGCCGGGATGATCAAGATGGCCACCGGTGAGGGCTCCCCCCTCCGCAGGGTGCCGAAACAGGGTCCCGATTGGTTTTTGGTGGCTCTGGAGGTTTCGCGGCGGCGGAACTCCCGATCTATCTTCCGTTTTGGAAGTTTTACGATATGTAGGTATATATGGGTGCAGGGGGTACGTCGGTGGAGCTTCAGGGGCCCCACGAGGCAAGGGGCGCCCCTAGGGGGGTGGGCGTGCCCCCCACCCTCGTGGCCAGCTCCCGTATCTTCGACGCAGTGTCCAAGTCTATTCGGTGGCTTTCCTTCCAAAAATAACTTCTCAAGTTGATTTCGTTCTGTTTCGACTCCGTCTGATATTCCGTTTCCTCGAAACACTAAAATAGGCATAAAACAGCAAATCTGGGTTGGGCCTTCGGTTAATAGGTTAGTCCCAAAAGTAATATAAAAGTGGAAAATAAAGCCCAATATTGCCCAAAACAGTAGATAATATAGCATGGAGCAATCAAAAATTATAGATACGTTGGAGACGTATCAAGCATCCCCAAGCTTAATTCCTGCTCGTCCTCGAGTAGGTAAATGATAAAAAAGATAATTTTTGATGTGGAATGCTAGTTGGCATAATTTCAATGTAATTCTTCTTACTTGTGATATGAATATTCAGAACCGAAAGATTCAAGACAAAAGTTTACTATTGACATAAAAATAATAATACTTCAAGCATACTAACAAAGCAATTATGTCTTCTCAAAATAACATCGCCAAAGAAAGTTATCCCTACAAAATCATATAGTCTGGCTATGCTCTATCTTCACCACACAAAGTATTTAAATCATGCACAACCCCGATGACAAGCCAAGTAATTGTTTCATACTTTTGATGTTCTCAAACTTTTTCAATCTTCACGCAATACATGAGCATAAGCCATGGACATAGCACTTATAGGTGGAATAGAATGGTGGTTGTGGAGAAGACAAAAGGAGAAGATAGTCTCACATCAACTAGGCGTATCAACGGGCTATGGAGATGCCCATCAATAGATATCAATGTGAGTGAGTAGGGATTGCCATGCAATGGATGCACTAGAGCTATAAGCATATGAAAGCTCAACAAAAGAAACTAAGTGGGTGTGCATCCAACTTGCTTGCTCATGAAGACCTAGGGCAATTTGAGGAAGCCCATCATTGGAATATACAAGCCAAGTTCTATAATGAAAAATTCCCACTAGTATATGAAAGTGACAAAATGAGAGACTCTCTATCATGAAGATCTTGGTGCTACTTTGAAGCACAAGTGTGGTAAAAGGATAGTAGCATTGTCGCTTCTCTCTTTTTCTCTCATTTTTTTTCTTTGGGCCTTTTCTCTTTTTTTATGGCCTTTTTTCATTTTTCATTTTTTTTATTTTTCATCTGGAGTCTCATCCCGACTTGTGGGGGAATCATAGTCTCCAGCATCCTTTCCTCACTGGGACAATGCTCTAATAATGATGATCATCACACTTTTATTTACTTACAACTCAAGAATTACAACTCAATACTTAGAAAAAAAATATGACTCTATGTGTATGCCTCCGGCGGTGTACCGGGATATGCAATGAATCATGAGCGACATGTATGAAATAATTATGAACGATGGCTTTGCCACAAATACAATGTCAACTACATGATCATGCAAAGCAATATGACAATGATGGAGTGTGTCAAAATAAACGGAATGGTGGAAAGTTGCATGGCAATATATCTCGGAATGGCTATGGAAATACCATGATAGGTAGGTATGGTGGCTGTTTTGAGGAAGATATATGGTGAGTGTATGATACCGGCGAAAAGTGCGCGGTATTAGAGAGGCTAGCAATGGTGGAAGGATGAGGAATGCGTATAATCCATGGACTCAACATTAGTCATAAAGAACTCATATACTTATTGCAAAAATCTACAAGTTATCAAAGCAAAGTATTACGCACATGCTCCTAGGGTGATAGATTGGTAGGAAAAGACCATCGCTCATCCCCGGCCGCCACTCATAAGGAAGACAATCAATAAATAAATCATGCTCCGACTTCATCACATAACGGTTCACCATACGTGCATGCTACGTGAATCACAAACTTTAACACAAGTATTTATCAAATTCACAACAAATCAACTAGCATGACTCTAATATCACCATCTTCATATCTCAAAACAATCATCAAGCATCAAACTTTTCATAGTATTCAACACACTCATGAGAATACTTACAAATCTTTTATGCCTAGCATATTAGAATTATTTAAGCAAATTATCATGCTATTTAAGACTCTCAAAATAATCTAAGTGAAGCATGATAGTTCATCTATTTCTTCAAAATAAAAACCACCATCGTGCTCTAAAAGATATAAGTGAAGCACTAGAGCGAACAACAAACTACTCCGAAAGATATAAGTGAAGATCAATGAGTAGTCGAATAATTATTCAACTATGTGAAGAATCTCCCATTTAATATTATCAGATCTTGGTGTTTTATTCAAACAGCAAGCAAAGCTAAAGAAAATAAAATGACGCTCCAAGCAAAACACATATCATGTGGTGAATAAAAATATAGCTCCAAGTAAAGTTACCGATGAACGAAGACGAAAGAAGGGATGCCATCCGGGGCATCCCCAAGCTTAGACGCTTGGTTATCCTTGAATATTAACTTGGGGTGCCTTGGGCATCACCAAGCTTAGGCTCTTGCCACTCCTTATTCCATAGTCCATCGAATCTTTACCCAAAACTTGAAAACTTCACCACACAAAACTTAACAGAAAACTCATGAGCTCCGTTAGCGAAAGAAAACAAAAGACCACTTCAATGTACTGTCATGAACTCATTATTTATTTATATTGGTGTTAAACCTACTGTATTCCAAGTTCTCTATGGTTTATAAACTATTTTACTAGCCATAGATTCATAAAAATAAGCAAACAACACAATGAAAACAGAATCTGTCAAAAACAGAACAGTCTGTAGTAATCTGTATCATACGTATACTACTGGAACTCCAAAAATTCTAAAATAAATTGGTGGACCTGAGGATTTTGCCTAGTAATCATATGAAAAAAGAATCAACTAAATAGGACTCTCCAGTAAAAAGTTCTAGCTAATCTCGTGAGCGCTAAAGTTTCTGTTTTTTACAGCACGATCATAAAGACTTCACCCAAGTCTTCCCAAAGGTTCTACTTGGCACAAACACTAAATAAAACATGAAAACACATCTAACCAGAAGCTAGATGGATTATTTATTCCTAAACAGAACAAAAAATCAAGAAACTAAAATAAAATTGGGTTGCCTCCCAACAAGCGCTATCGTTTAACGCCCCTAGCTAGGCATGATGATTTCAACGATGCTCACATAAAAGATAAGAATTGAAACATAAAGAGAGCATCATGAGGAATATGACTAGCACATTTAATTCTAACACACTTCCTATGAATAGGTATTTTGTGAGCAAACAAATTATGGGAACAATAATCAACTAGCATAGGAAGGCAAAACAAGCATAACTTTAAAATTTTCAACACATAGAGAGGAAACTTGGTATTATTGCAATTCCTACAAGTATATATTCCTCCCTCATAATAATTTTCAGTAGCATCATGAATGAATTCAACAATATAACCAGCACCTAAAGCATTATTTTCATGATCTACAAGCATAGAAAATTTACTACTCTCCACATAAGCAAATTTCTTCTCATGAATAATAGTTGGAGCAAACTCAACAAAATAACTATCATGTGATTGAAAATTAAGATCAAGATGACAAGTTTCATGGTTATTATTATTCTTTAAAGCATACATGTCATCACAATAATCATCATAGATATTAAGCATGCTTTCATCATAGTAAATTTTCTCATCAAAGCTTTGGGGACAAAAAATATCATCTTCATCAAACATAGCATCCCCAAGCTTGTGGCTTTGCATATCATTAGCATCATGGATATTCAAAGAATTCATACTAACAACATTGCAATCATGCTCATCATTCACATATTTTATGCCAAGCATTCTATGTAATTCTTCTTCTAGCAATTGAGCACAATTTCCCTTTCCATCATTCTCACGAAAGATATTAAAAAGATGAAGCGTATGAGACAAACTCAATTCCATTTTTTTATAGTTTTATTTTATAAACTAGACTAGTGCTAAAACAAGAAACAAAAAGATTCGTTTGCAAGATCTAAAGATATACCTTCACTTACCTAGCCTCCCCGGCAACGGCGCCAGAAAAGAGCTTGATGCTTACTACGCAACCTTCTTCTTGTAGACGTTGTTGGGCCTGCAAGTGCACAGGTTTGTAGGACAGTAGAAAATTTCTCTCAAGTGGATGACCTAAGGTTTATCAATCCGTGGGAGGCGTAGGATGAAGATGGTCTCTCTTAAGCAACCCTGCAACCAAATAACAAAGAGTCTCTTGTGTCCCCAACACACCCAATACAATGGTAAATTGTATAGGTGCACTAGTTCGACGAAGAGATGGTGATACAAGTGCAATATGGATGGTTGATATAGGTTTTTGTAATCTGAAAATATAAAAACAGCAAGGTAACAAGTGGTAAAAGTGAGCGTAAACGGTATTGCAATGCTAGGAAACAAGGCGTAGGGTTCATCCTTTCACTAGTGCAACTTCTCTCAACAATAATAACATAATTGGATCATATAACTATCCCTCAACATGCAACAAAGAGTCACTCCAAATCCACTAATAGCGGAGAACAAACGAAGAGATTATGGTAGGGTACGAAACCACCTCAAAGTTATTCTTTCCAATCAATCCGTTGGGCTATTCCTATAAGTGTCACAAACAGCCCTAGAGTTCGTACTAGAATAACACCTTAAGACACAAATCAACCAAAACCCTAATGTCACCTAGATACTCCAATGTCACCTCAAGTATCCGTGGGTATGATTATACGATATGCATCACACAATCTCAGATTCATCCAACCAACACAAAGTACTTCAAAGAGTGCCCCAAAGTTTCTACCGAGAGTCAAGCGTGTGCCAACCCCTATGCATAGGTTCATGGGCGGAACCCGCAAGTTGGTCACCAAAACATACATCAAGTGGCACATGATATCCCATTGTCACCACAGATAAACACGGCAAGACATACATAAAGTGTTCTCATAAAAGACTCAATCCGATAAGATACTTCAAAGGGGAAACTCAATTCATCACAAGAGAGTAGAGGGGGAGAAACATCATAAGATCCAACTACAATAGCAAAGCTCGGGATACATCAAGATCGTGCCAAATCAAGAACACGAGAGAGAGAGAGAGAGAGAGAGAGAGAGAGAGAGAGAGATCAAACACATAGCTACTGGTACATACCCTCAGCCCCGAGGGTGAACTACTCCCTCGTCGTCATGGAGAGCGCCGGGATGATGAAGATGGCCACCGGTGAGGGTTCCCCCTCCGGCAGGGTGCCGGAACAGGGTCCCGATTGGTTTTTGGTGGCTCTGGAGGTTTTGCGGCGGCGGAACTCCTGATCTATCTTTTGTTTTGGAAGTTCTACGATGCGTAGGTATATATGGGTGCAGGGGGTACGTCGATGGAGCTTCAGGGGGCCCACGAGGCAGGGGGCGCGCGCCCCACCCTCATGGCCAGCTCCCATATCTTCTGACGTAGAGTCCAAGTCTATCCGGTGGCTTTCCTTCCAAAAATAACTTCTCCAGTTGATTTCGTTCCGTTTCGACTCCGTCTGATATTCCTTTTCCCCAAAACACTGAAATAGGCATAAAACAGGAAATCTGGGCTGGGCCTCTGGTTAATAGGTTAGTCCCAAAAGTAATATAAAAGTGGAAAATAAAGCCTAATATTGCCCAAAACAGTAGATAATATAGCATGGAGCAATCAAAAATTATAGATACGTTGGAGACGTATCAAGCCGCCTCTTCACCTGGCCGAGCTCCTCCTCGGCCCGCTCCAGCCTCCGCTTAAGTTCGGAGACTTCGGCAGCATGTGAGGCCGCGGCCTACAGCGACACCTGCATATACATTCCATACAAATTTAGTTAGTTCCCTGCAATAAAGGAATGATCCTCTGTCCGGTTTTCCTTTCCGAACACCGAACAGTGTCTCAAGGGCTACTATCTATATGGGGATTTTCTCTTTTTGAGTCGCTTACCTCAAAACCTGTCAGCAGGCTGCTGCAGGCTTCGGTTAGTCTGCTCTTGGCAGACTGAACCCTTTCAATCACCGTGCCCATAAGAACGCGATGTTCATCCACAATGGAAGCGCCTCGCAACACTTCCAGTAGATTATTTGGTGCCCATGGTTGGACAGGGGTCACCGGTGGAATAGGCATGCCCCCTTCTTTCGAAGAAGGTTGCGTGCCAGATTTCGGAGCCGTATCGGTCTTCGGAATCAAATCCGGTTGCGGGCCGAACTGAGTACGGCCCTCCTCCCCAGTCTCCCGGGGAATTGGATCCCCCTGGTGTCCAGCGACGGAGGCTTCGCCTTCGGGCGCTTCTTGAGCCTCTCCTCGGCCTGTGAAGGTCCGTTGGGAGAGCATCTCGTCATCCCCTTTGGCCTTGGGAGAGTATGCGCCTAGCGGCGTCTCGCCGGCCATCTCCTTTGGGTCCAACGAACCTCTTGATGAGGATTGTTGGGGACTGTCGTGGGCCGGACTACAACAACATAACTAGCCATGAACATACATTGAAATAGAGAGGCTGGACATACGGGTATGCGGGGGTCATAGCACTTACGAAGCAGCTTGAGGCTTGGTGTGGGGGTGTCACTCCAGACTGCTGTCGGCGTCCCACGCGGATTTGTCTGCAAAAGAGCCCTCCCCCTTTTTGGGCTTCCCCGCCTCCAGGTTCATGGAGGCTGCCCTCTTCTTCCTTCCCTCGTCAGGGGGAGGGTTGTCCTCCTCCTCCTCCTCATCGTCGTCATGCTCGGTGGCGGAGGAGCGGGTCTCGTCCTCGGACGTCGCGTCCGAAGCACACTTGCGATGGGGCCCACTCCGGACCCCCTTGGCCTTCTTCTCTGGCGCCTTATAGGCGCCGCGCCAACATCTTGATAAAGCGGATGACTGGTTCTTGAGCGATGGAGCGGACATTTGGATCCGCTTCGCCCTCTTCATCCATTCCTGAAAAAGCAATGACGGTAAAAGCTCGGATTTCTTCCTTAGAGCAGACAAGTAGAGGACGTGTTGGAAACTCACCTCACTGGCGGGGTGGTTAATGTTGTGTCCACGGTCCGAATCCGTGGCTGGCGGTATCTCGTTGCCCTTGAAGAGCAATTTCCAGGCATCTTCGCGAGTGGCCTCGAAGAGCCTCTTCAGGGTATGGTGCTTCTTCGGATTGACCTTCCATAGTGGGAGGCTTCGGCTCTGGCACGAGAGAATCCGGCGAACTAGCATCACCTGGATTACATCGACAAATTTAACATTCTTGTCCACCATACTTTGAACGCGCATCTGCAGCGCTATCAACTCATCTGGTGAACACCAGTTCGTGCTCTTCTCGACCCAGGAGGTGAGTCGCATGGGAGTGCCAGAGTTAAATTCGGCGGCCGCGGCCCAGTTTGTGCCGCGGGGTTCTGTGATGTAGAACCATTGTTTTTGCCATTCGTTGACTCCTCCGCATTCTGCGTGCTGGCCGTCCACTACCTTCGGCTTCACGTTGAAGACTTTGAGCCATAGCCCGAAGTGGGGTTGGATGCGGAGGAAGGCCTCACACACGACGATGAACGCCGAGATGTTGAGGAAAGAGTTTGGGGATAGATCATGGAAGTCTATCCCGTAATAATACATCAGCCCGTGGACGAAAGGGTGGAGTAGAAACCCTAGCCCGTAGAGGAAATGAGGGATGAATACCACCCTCTCATTGGGCTTCGGCGTGGGGATGACTTGCCCCTGAGCTGGAAGATGGTGGGCGATTTCCCTCGCCAAGTACCCAGCCGCCCAAAGCTCATTAATGTCCTTCTCCTTGACGGAGGAGACCATCCATTTGCCTTGACCTCCGGATCCGGACATGGTCGGACGCTTTTTGAAGATGGAGAAAGATGGGGACTTGGGTGCTGGAGCTCAAGGATGGAAGGGGAAAGAAAGGAGAAGGCATGAGTAGACGAGGGCGAATTCTTATCCCCTTATAAAGGCAGTGAATATCGAACGCCTTCCCACTCGCCTCGCCTATTCCCAAGGGCTGTGTAAACGGCACGGTTGGGTTACCCATACCCGTATTGATGAGAATCCCGCAATAAGGGGATACGATCTCTGCTTCAACAAGACGTTCCAATGGCAACCACGTCTCGAAACGTGGAACGGCAGAACAAAACGGTCCGAAATTATGACCGGACATGCGCGATGTCACGTTGTAAAAATTTGTCAGTGGATTGGACCCGTGAAATGTTATATTCTCTCTACAATTGTATGCGGTGTGTGTTACAGGTCCGAATAAATTTATCACGTCCACAGACTATCTTGGAGTTCGGAAAGAAGGGAACCCGCCTTGCAACGCCGAACACAAATTTGCGCACCGGACTCCTCGTCATTGAAGCCAGGTTCAGGGGCTATTGAGGGAGTCCTGGACTAAGGGGTCCTCGGGCATCCGGCCTGTTAGCCATGGGCCAGACTGATGGGCTGTGAAGACAAGAAGACCGAAGACTGCACCCGTGTCCGGATGGGACTCTCCTTGGCGTGGAAGGCAAGCTTGGCGACCAAATATGTAGATTCTTTTCCTTTGTAACTGGCCTTGTGTAACCCAAGATCCTCCCGGTGTCTATATGAACCAGAGGACTTAGTCCGGAGGAAGAGAGACTCATTACCTAAGTCATACAGGCTAGACTTCTAGGGTTTAGCCATTACGATCTCGTGGTAGATCAAATCTTGTAATACTCATATTCATCAAGATCAATCAAGCAGGAAGTAGGGTATTACCTCCATAGAGAGGGACCGAGCCTGGGTAAACATCGAATCCCCTGTATGCTATTACTATCGACCTTAGACGCACAGTTCAGGACCCCTTACCCGAGATCCACCGGTTTTGACACCGACAGCGGTCTTTATGAATCACAACATATCGAACGGGCTATCAACGTATATATGAAAATTTTAAAATTCTCTTACATCATATAGTAGGCTTATCTAGATGAAATAGATGACGTCACACTCAATGAACAATCATCGGTTTATGAAATGCCCGCTTCTGACCGCCTTGGCCCACCAAAAGTTCCTCTGCCATGTGCTGCCTGCGTTGGGTCACTGACATGCAGGCCATGTACCCAAAGAGCCCACACGTCAGTGGAAGAACAGCACGGTGTCGTACGTCAGAGTCGAGGGTGCCACTTGATGCACGCCCGGCTGAACACGCCTCCTTGCCGCATTCAAACGCCTCCATGAAACCCATGTGGAAGCCGAGAAACCCACTCTGGACACACGTCCGTTCATGACCGGGCCGGCGTTAAACGCAACACCGGCCGAGCTCCTCCCATCTGCCGTCTATTTAATCTCCTATTTAAACGAGGCCAAACGCCGACCAAGAATCGCACCCCTCCGCCGCTCCCCTATCTCCTCCTTCACCATTTGGTCCACTCTTACAATGGCTTACGAAGAGTAGTTATCCCGCATCCAAGCCGGCTGGGTGGCCCGCCGAGCCTACTGGATACGAGCTATGCAGCTCGCTGATCCACCTCCCTCCCCTCGCCCAACGGAGCCAGTTGCCGCCTCAAGCCGGCGCGTGGTTCAGCAACTCGCCGCTCCAGGCCAGCTCGACGAGGGGCGGCGCACGAACGTCGTTGCTGCCGTCCACGCCGCAGCCTTTTACCACGCCTCCCGTGTCTGCGACCGCGTCTCCCGTTTCTCTGGCCGAGACTCCCATGCCAGTGGCCGTGCCATGCAAGCGGAGACAGAAGCCAGGTGCACGGAGAGCGACGAGTCGGTGGCCAGCGCCTCCACGTCCGCCGCCATCATCGAGGAGAAGTAGAACACGGGAGGCCGCCGCCGCTAGTGTCCGATGAAGGCCACCGCGGAGGCGACGCCGGCGTACACAACACGTGTCTTGCCGGATCCTTTTGTTGTGAGGACCTTCGTCGACCCCGCATGGGCTCCACGGAAGCGGAGAAGCCCCCTTCCACCATCATCTTGGGCATCAGCCAACCATATCAGTTGGGCAGCGGGGAAGCGAGCTGTCCTTCGCGCTGAAGCATATACCTCCGGGGCTCCCGGCAGTCCGGTGATCGTGCTGCCGGACATGAGGAACACAAGTGGATCGGTGGGCGACCATTTAGGCCAGGTATTATATACCTGTGCTGTCCAGAACTAGCACCGCTTAGTTGATTTGAATGTAATGAAATCCGTCATGTTTGTATGAAAATCTGGTATTTTCTATGAATTCCGTCATTGTTTATGAGATATATCACCGTGTTTGCATGAATTTCGTCCGGTTGGTTGAGTTGCAGTCAGCATCTGTCGGCTATGGTTGGATGGCGTAATATGCGGGTCGCCTGTCGGTCTGCGGCCGGCTCGGGCGGCGTGGTGGGACAAAAAAAGCACAGCTCATGCGAGCTCGTCTCCAACGTGCGTGCTGGAGGATGCATGAGCACCCGCCATTCCTCTTTCATCGGTGGCAAAGGCACCGGTGGACAAAAGGGTCGCCAATATTTTGGCTACCCTGGGCAAAATCCAAACAACTCCTCCCAGCAGATTCAAATCCCTCGTTCTCCGTGAAATTTTGCCATGTGTTGTTTTCATGGACTAGCAAGATGCCCGTGCATTGCAGGGAACATCAAGATGCATCTTTTTAGAAAACACCTGTTGTGATTGACCCATGCAGGAGTAATCACATCTGTAAAAATTAATGATATCTCAAGAATTTTATCGGAAAAATGATATCTCGAGAATTTCATCAAAAAAATGATATCTCTACTCCTATAAAAGACTTAGTTGGTGATGATGGTGTGTCTGCCATCCATCATTTCTGACCATTAGATCTACATCTAATGGCTGCGAGGTAAGTTGTGGCATTTTTGCAACAATAGCCCACTTCTCTGCTCCAATTTGAAGAAAACCCCTTATTATCTTGAAAGCAACCACATCCCTCCCTCGCCTCATCAAAACAACCTGAGAAATATATTTTGAGTGAAACGTAATATATTTGTAGTGGTATATATGTATATCAAAACAAGAGTGTTTTCTTTCAAGTTTGTGAACAAGTACAATTCTACTTTGGATCCGTTGTAACGCAGAGGCACATTGCTAGTCTCGAGAAAGATGAGAGATAAGGTGAGGAGGAGTGGGGCGTGGTGGTGACTGGTGGTTGGATTGGGCGGAGGCATGGGGATGGACGGCGCATTATGTCTAGGTTTGTATCTCTCTCACACACACCCACGTAGGTGGGGGACGTGCACGAAGAGAAGAGGTGCACGCACGGTGCACGTACTCCCGTCTCTTTCCCAACCACACCCGCGCGGGTACATGGTGGAGCTCATTTCTGTATGAAAAGGCAGCCCACGTGGTAATTTGACACGTGTACTGGTTTTCTACTTGATGGAGGATCGTCTACCACGGGTGAACAAACAAACCGGGACTTGATGCGTTATGTTAAAAAAGAGGCAAACCATGTGGGGCCTACCTTAGAGGCAAGGCTCTATACACTCGAGATGCTCCGTACGTATTACTTTTGATGTGTCCCGTCAACTCGTAGAACGAGGAGAAGTTTGCTTACTATGCCGTCTCCCCGGCCCACGGGCGTGGTGGCTCGCAGGACGAGGTGAAGCTTGCTAGTACTACTCATTGTATATTGGTTTATTGGTCCCCATTGTATATTGTGTCAAATTTTGACTATAGATTGAACTAACAATACATTCATGCATGTTACCAAAAATTATATCATTGAAAACTATGTTGAAATATGAATCCAACGATATAATTTTTGTTGACATGCATTAACATTTTGTTAGCTAAATATTTGGTAAAATTTTGGCACGAACTACAAAGGTGACCTATAATCCAGGACGGAGGTAGTAGTACAACGCCTTGCGCCTGCTGCTTCACCCACGCGCGCAGTGGCTCGTAGGACGAGGAGAAAATTTTACTACTCCCTCCGTTTACTCCTCGTTCCTACATTGGTTAGAGAGATTATCATATTGTTTTGAATATATGTCCTTTAGTAGTACTCCCTCCTTTCTAGTTTATGGCTCAATTTCCTTGGAGTAGTATATAGGAGTAGTACTACTACGGCAATTTCCTTGGAGTCCGTGGTGCAGCAAGCTACCCTAGGCTATGTTACTACTCCCTCCTTTCCAGTTTATAGCTCAATTTCAAAATCTCTCCAACCAAGGTAGACGGTGAGTGGTGGAATTAATTTCGTAGTTTGCACAAGTAATGTATGCTCGTTTTTCTCAAGAAGTTATATTTACCGAGACATTAATTAGAACGAATGCATGCATGACCACTAAATTTCTGTGAACTTCTTCATGCATTGGTGAGTTTTCTCGTGACAATGCTTGCATCGGGTAATTTAACGCACCTCGAAATCCAACATGTTATGGTACTACTACTAGTAGAATTGAGACTTATAAAATGGAAAAACAATTTTTTTTAGACGAGCCCTATAAACCGGAAAGGAGGGAGTAGTAAGTAGTATACTACCTCCATAGTGCATACGTACTCTGTAAAATCAGATTTTCCCAAAACTAAGTCGCTCAACCTTTATTTGCTTGTTTCCCTTCCTGCCTCGTTGCCTCGAAAAGACTATGACAAACTCCCCTGTTTGCCGCGTGGGAAAAGACCCGCCCTCGCCTTTTTTAGTCCGGGTTTGCATCGATGGATCGCTGCGAAGCAGCAAAAACCAAGCCGTGTCTTGTACTCCTCCATTGACGCTCGCTTTCATGAATTTTGTACTTCCTCTCGCCGATATGTGGGACATATAGCAACCGGGTAGACGTGTCATGCACCAACTAACAGTGCAGTACAGCAGGGGGGACGCATCCCAGTCATACCGCCCCAGTAGTAGTAATGAGCAATGAGACGTCAAATCACAATGTCGCACCTTCCTAGACAGTCGAAGCAACCATTATTTCACACTTCGCTTCGCCATCATCTCCTTCAGGAAAACCACGTAGTATTGCTTCTGCCATTGTTCTACCTCAAGAGGGACACGCGCATCGCCTTGGTACATCATGACACGTGGGACCGCATGACAGGCCATGCTCCCCCGCCCATCGCTCGGTAAAATCACCTCATTTTTACTACTTCCTCCGTATCGGTTTACAGGGCATGCACGTCGTTCTAGGTTGAGAATTTAACTGTCTATATATGTGATGAACAGTATATGTTTAGAAACTACATCCGCTTAAGAATCAAATGATATACTTTTTGTGACATAGTAACTCATATTTAGTTAGTCAAATGGATGACCGAGAACTACGTTCGCGCCCTATAAACCGAGACGGAGAGGGTAGTACAGTATGTATCTTTTTAGATCAATATAGTCGGGATTCACCGAGGAGCAAAACCTAGTGGTAGGCTGCTCCTGTCGTGTTGGCGTAGCAACTGAAGCAGGGTCAGTCCGCACACGAAATGGTGACACACTTAAAAGGACCCCTTTGGCCTGCATTTGGCTCATCCACCATCTTGTTCCACTTGCGATGCATCAAATTACAGTTCAGAGCAGCGGTTGGACTTGGAGGCAACCCGGTCGTAGCGCCGCAGTAGTAGTAAATGAGCGATGAGGGGTCAAATCACAAAGCCCCACCTTTCCCGCATTCAGCTGGACGGACGAAGCAACCATCATTTCACTCTAGGGCGCAAGAGCATAAAGAAAAGAGAAAACCAATGATGCGTGCGGCAGCTACCTAGGGCACCCTAGGGTAGGGGCCTCCACTACAAATCTTTTTTTGAAACCGCCTCCACTACAAATCCGCTTCTCCCTCGTCCTCTTGAAGAAAACCGATGATGCGTGCAGCGGTAGGATTTGTAGGAGTACTATGGCGTGCGGGTCCATCTCATAGTAAACGGGAGAGCGATTGAGTTCGAGTCGACGCCTTAATATGTGTGGGTCGCTTGGTTTTACGGGAACGGGGAAGCATTTTGGGTTCGGGGACCAGTGGAGATATACGTACAAAAAATTGTCGACATAGGTTCGACCGGAAGGCAATGATGCATGGGCCCTACATTTTGATATACCCGCGGCTGCGTGCAATTTGCTACTTTGCTCAAAACTAGTAAGGTACATGCATTGAATGCATGAGATTTGCAAACTAAATTATGGATAAATACACACTATAGCATGTAAAGCTTTCAGTCATATATGCATGATGTAGATATTCGTTTAGTTCTTATAGTTAATCTCATTCAAAATCAATTAGTTTTATAAAAAGGTTAAGATTCATGGGATTGTGCATTGTAAAGCATAAAGTAAAAATCAAATAATGGCAATTCATTTAGAAAAAAAATGTTTGGGCAATTATGATACTTAAGATTCTAGAACAAAGGAGAAGTGCTTGTGTTTTGGGAAAGCATGCACGACCCACATCTCTTATTGGTTGATATGTCACGAAACAAGAAACTAGGAGGGAGTTAATGTACCGTGCCAAAGTGTTTTGGGATTATTTGGTTTTCGGAAGATGACTTACACACCTAGACAGAGGGAGTACAAAGAGAAAAAAATGAATTGAAGTTAAAAGAATGGCATTTCTAACAAAAATGTGAATGTGAACTACATGTGTGTGCACGTGACCAGCACATACATTGTCAATGCAAAATTTAATGCAAGAAATAACTTATGAGTACATGCACGAATTGATGATGTGGTGCTTGCATGCATGGAGTAGAAAAAACAATGTGATTTATGACTTGCATGCATGGAGTAGAAAAAACAATGTGATTTATGACTTGCATGCATGACGTGTTCTTGTGCCATAGTTGCATGTCTAGGAAAAAAGCTACTAGTGGGTTGTACTAGCTATTTAGGAATAGAATATGTATACATGGAAGTTGTAGGGAAAGAGATTTCATGTATCTCAATTCCCATGAGTAGGGATTGGAAAAAGAGATGTCATTTCATTCACATCATAGGAACTTCTCTATTGAATCTAGAGCTGACATGTATCTCAATTCCTATGAGGAGGGATTAGAAAAGAGATGTCATTTGGTTCACATCATAGGAACTTTTCTATTGAATATACACTAATGTTTATTTTCCTTTGAAATTATGGGAGTATAGGAATCAATTCATATGAACCAAGTGGCTATAAAGCTATAAAAATGATATCATGTTTATTTCCTTTGAAATGTGGAGTATATGAATCTATTCCTATGAACCAATTGGCTCTAAAGGAAAAAATCCTATAAAAATAATATCATATAGAGTTCCAATGATATTCCTCCACACCAAAGGATGGTTGAAATTGATGCAGGTGATACGGCGGTCTTTATTTGTAGACTCCTCCTCCATCTTTATAGTTACCTCTCGAAGATGAATGAAATGATATATACTGGGTATTCTATATGTGCATTTTGGTACACGAAAACTCAGTAAAAGTTTGCGAGGTTCGATTTTTCAATAAAGCTATATGGACTGCATTTTGGAACGGAGGGAGGAGCATATGACACTTGCTAACACTCACGTGGAAGATTTGTGTGTAGGAGGAGTGGCTTCTCTATTAAATGACATGGCCAAACTGACACTATCGGATGCCGATCTAACGGTTCTTACGGCGTTCCTCGGGAAACGGCTTGTGGCGAACGTTTGTCGGATAATGATTTACGGACACATGCATTGCATTGATACGTGCCCCCTCTCTCTCTCACGCACACACGCACCCTCACGAGTCACGACTCTCCCGAGTCCTCTCGCACCCACCGTCTATCTGCAGGTAGACGTCACACACATATGTGCTCTTCACACCCTAACCTCAGAACTTCTAAAAAACAAAAGATGTCGCGCACCTTTTATTTTAGATCACACATCTGTAACATCCCAAATTTTCAATTTGGAATGTTATAGCTAGGTCATCATATGCATATCATATTTTATTTGCATTTTAGCGTGATCCTAAAAATCCTAAGCAACTCAAGGACCCACGGATAGAGTTGGGGATTTTATTATTTTCATATTTGAATTTTTCTCAAATATTGAAAAGGGGATCATTTTGGTTTTAATTATTATTTTTCTCTCCAAAAATATTTCAAATTAAAATATATGAGAGGAGATAATATGATTTCTCCAAAATAAATGAAATATTGGAGGAAAAAGGTTAAAATCAAATAAATAATTTTATTTGGGTTTTATTGGTATTTTATTTGAATTAGAAAAAATATGCATTTTTCAAAAATTGCATTTTTAGGCCAAGAAAATGTTCACTTTGTTCTAAATATTTTATTTAGACGGTGAAAATTGTTTTTGGCATTTTTAGAATTTTATTTTTATTTATTTAGGATTTTCTCGGCGGATTTTTTTTTATTTTTTAAAAAAGGTTTCTTCCGGACCAAACTGGGCTGAGGCCCAGCCGCGCGCCTCCCGCCCCAACTCGGGAGAGGACTCCCGAGCGCCGCCGCCGCCGCCATGGACGTGTTTGTCCCGGACACGCCGTTGTCGCTCCCTACCCCAAGCACCCAGCGCCCTCCGGCCTTTAAATACCCGTGGCCGCAGCCCCTCGCCACCATCCCGAACCGCGCCACCATCCCCGCCTCCTGCGCCAAGACGCCGCGACCGCTTAGCGCCACCATCAAGATCCATTGTCGCGCCGCCGTCGCTTAGCCCGCCGGAGCCGCCGCCTCACGCCGCCCGTCCGCCCGGCATCGAGCCGCCGGATCCGTCGCCGGTTTTTTTCAGTTTAAGTAAACTAATCGGTTTTTTAAGAAAACCCTAGATGCAGTTTTATTCTAGACCGGTTCGGTTTTTCTTCGATTTAGTTATTTAGTAATTGTTCGGTCATTCGTTCGTTTTAACGAACAAATTCGTTCTTTAGCCTCTGTTAGCGGACGTTCATCCGATAGATTTTTCTTTTTCTGTTTATTTTCGGCCAAGGACCTATCCACGATTATTTTTATCGCAGATTAGCCCCTGATCTTCAAACCCTCGCCGTTTCTTAACCGTTTGTCCAAATCCAGTGAAACCAACGCCAAAATCTTCATCTCGAGCCCCTTTTTTTGTTTAATCAACTTGAACAAGGTTTGACAATTTAAAATTTGGTTTCAAGAAGATTCGAGTTTGAGGTTCTTTTGACCGTAGTTTCAGTTCCGTAGCTCCGATTCGATTGATTATTTTTGCAAATTGAAGCTCTTCAATTGAGCTTTCAGATTCTATCTTCTTATTTGAGTTTTACCCGTGCATCTTTGCTTGAGTGCTTATGTATGCTATTGTTTGTTTATGATATAATTCCCGGAGTGCGAAGCGTGCTACTACGAGTCTCTAGAGTTTGCGGATCGTCAGAAAGGCAAGTAACACATTGATCATACTCTTTTCATACCCAGTTTTTATGCATTAGTTTCAACCCCTCAAATATTGCATGATTAGGGTGTGAATAACATGTGGGTATCGGGAAGTAGATGATGAGGTAGAACCTATTGCCCTTTTATTTTCAAACCCTTGGGAGTTACTTATACGTTATGCTTATAATGCCATGCTATGCTCGTAGACGTGGTTTGGGTTTGAGTGTATCCATGACAGATGTGAGATTGTTAATTAATAGTTAACTTAAGGTGGCTACTTAAATACACATCTGGGTGGATTGGTTGCGGGCACCTGAAGAATCCAGTGTTGTCCTAGGATATCCCGGAGTACCCGTGTGATCATTCTATGGTTCACCACCCAGGCTCAAAGGGATCGTAAGATTATTCATGCTAGAAACTTCCGTGTGCAGCCACAAGCTATTATGGGCTCTAGCATAGTCGAGTATGTTGCATGACCTCTTCCAGTGGTAGGATAGGAGATGTAGGGAATGTAGGTTGGTACTGTCTACCCAGGGTTAGAGCTAATGCTTCTGAAAGACTGTGTCTCGGTCATCCATTTCTCAAACACCATGTAGTGCGAGAAATCCAACGGAGGAGATCGAGTCTTGTGGGGAAAAGTGCACAAACCTCTGCAGAGTGTACAAACTAATCATGGTTAGCCGTGTCCCCGGTTATGGACATCTTGAGTATCTGGTTCATGGATTGTCATGTTGATCTCATCACTCTAAATTTAATTTTGTTGGGTTGTTAATTACTTGTTTAATTGGGATTGAGTTGGAGGAACCTTTTCAATGTTTAACAACTACCATGATAATTAAACAAAATATACATATTCCTTTGTTGTAGGAAAAAACTGGCTTTTTGCAAAACATTATAACAGTAGAGCCTCCACCAGCCATATATGCATGTAGTGATAGCACTTACCTGTTCATTGCTCTACTGTGTTATCTTGCCAGCATTTTCCATGTGCTGGCCCATTTCAAGCTGCAACATGTCATGTTGGAGACCTTTTAGACGAAGAGTAAGGTGTGCTAGGTCGTTGTTGTGCACTCAGCTATGCCGTTAGAGTTGATGGACTCACTTTATCTTCCAAGCCTTCCGCTGTTATCTTATTTAGATGGCCTTAAGCCATATTTATTGTAATAAGTTTTCTCTTGAGACATTCGATGTAATAAGTGTGTGATTGAACTCTGTTATAAATCCTTCGAGTACTGTGTGTGTCAGCATTACCGATCCAGGGATGACACTTATACACAGAGATTATACCGTCTGAGGTCGGATCACTACAAGATGGTATCAGAGCACACGCTGAATGTAGGACATGACCACTAAGTTGAGCAATAGGTCACTCTTCTCTACTCACTTCTAACTCCTCTCCATTTTCTACTCTATAGGATGGCAGACTCAAGGAACAAGTTTGCACAACCGGATGAAGACACACCCTTTCGACGACACTTGAAGGAAGTCACTTAGTACCTGAACATCGGAATAACAAGCTTCACCGGGACCTACACCGCCACTTTACCAGAAGAGGAGCAATTTCCAGGAAGGACATTCACGCCAGTCACTGAGCCCATAGAGTTTTCCTTTGATGCACCAACCTGGAGTCTAGGTAAGAGCATGGCAGCCCACATCGCCATGGGACGCATTGGCGAAGTTTATAACAAGGATCTTAAGGACACCATCTACCAGGTATGTGGGTGCCGAGATGAGCAATGGGAGATGATTAGCACCAGGAGGGACAAGTCCATTGCAGTTTTCATCCAGGAGTTAAACCAGCACATTCGTCGCCAGGAGAACCAGATGTGCGCAAGCATGATAGAACTGAAGAAGGTGATGACCAGGAATATGGAGCTAGAAGAGGAACTCAAGTCTACACGCGATGGATACGAGGAGGAAATCGCAATACTAGTGGAGAAAAATGACGACCTGACAAGGAAGTTAGGAGTATTCATGGGAGACCCCGCGCCAGGAGGAGATGACGACCATCCCGATGACATCTGTTCGGAGGACTACATCATCATCGATGACACCGACTCCGACCCCGATAGTAGTGATGATGAATATGAAGACGAAGCTGGAGCGGATATCATGGAGTCTTCCACCGATCAAAATTTCTAGTATACCACCACATTATCAGTAGTATTCCCCCCATGTATATATTAGTAGTTCGAGCACTGTAACGCTAGTTAGATCGGTTGTATGCCCTTGCTTGAATTGATTTTGGTGTGATATGAATGTGTTTGTCTCATGTGCATATGGGTAGTGCTTTCTCACTAGACCTCTTTCTATTCTAATCTCTCCCCTCTAAACTCATCAGATGCCTCCGAGACGTGACCCCAGATTTGTTTTCCCACTGGAGCTCACCCAGTTGATCCAACAGCAAAATGCCTTGACGCAGCTACTAGTATAGAACCAAGGCAACAACAACAACAACAACAACAACCCTCCGCCACCCCCTCTAGTTGACAACTTAGCCCGTTTTCTGAGGTTACAGCCACCGGTGTTTTCTAGTAGCACTGAGCCAATAGTTGCTGATGACTGGCTATGCAGGATCGGAACAGAGTTGACCACCGCGAGTTGCACAGATGCTGAGAAGGCGCGTTTTGCCGCACATCAATTGGATGGACCCGCAGCCTCATGGTGGGAGAATTACACAGCCACTTTTCCTATAGCCAACGTCACTTGGGAGCAGTTTCAGCAAGCATTCCGCTGCCGCCCATGTCTCAAGCTGGAGCTATGAGCATGAAGAAGCGTGAGTTTCGCAACTTGGGCCAAGGAAGCGATCTTGTGGGGCGATGCGTGGGCGAGTTCAGCAAGTTAGCTCGCTATGCCCTGGATGATGTGGCCCAGAGATGCATAAGCAGGAGAAGTTTATGGAAGGGCTGAATGATGAGATGAGTATGCAGTTAATGGTGGCAACATTTAACAACTACCAGGAGTTCGTAGACAAGGCTCTTATGATTGAAGGGAAGCAGCAGCAGATTGAGAGTCGCAAGAGGAAGTATGGACAAGGGAAGTACAATTCAGGAGCTCAGCAGAAGCCTTGTTTTACCCCGAACTCGGGAGGATATACCCATAACCATGGAGGCCATACCCACAATGGAGGAAGTTCGCATAACCATAGTGGCCCCAAGAATGGAAGCGGGAATGGAGCAAGCAGCAATCATAACTGCTCTAACCCCGCAACGCCAGCCAAGAAGGATCTAAGTCACATTACTTGTTTCAAGTGCGGGAAGACTAGACACTACGCCACTGAGTGCCTTGAGCCAAAGAATGGAAATGGAAATGGAAGCTCTGGGAAGAAGCCCAACCCTTTCATCAGGGGACAAGTGAACCACGTGAACGTGGAGGAGGTTGAAGAGCAGCCAGATGCAGTTATCGGTAAGTTTTTGGTTAAGTCATTTACTGCTCTTGTTCTTTTTGATACTGGTGCATCGCATTCATACATTTCAAGGGGATTTATGGACAAGTTCAAGTTACCCACCGTAGCCCTTAGGTCACCCATGCTAGTAAGCTCACCAGGAGCAGAGTATATGGCCAGCCGATGGTGTGACCGGATACCCTTAACCATTGGTAGCCATGTTTTCCCCTCAGACCTAATAATCTTGGAGTCACAAGGATTGGATGCGATACTAGGAATGGACTGGCTATCAAAGTATGGAGGAAAAATTGACTGTGCTAGTAGGTCAATTCTGTTCACCACCCCGGAGGGAAAAAGGATTAAGTATGTATCCAGGCATGCACCAAGGAGGACCCAAGTAAATTCCCTCTTAGGAGTTGTTCAGGAGGAAGTGCCTGTAGTGAAGGATTACCCAGATGTATTTCCAGAGGAGTTACCAGGCATGCCGCCAGATCGTGACATTGAGTTTTTGATAAAGTTGTTGCCAGGCACCAGACCAATATCGAAGAGACCATACCGGATGCCCGCGAATGACCTGGAGGAGATCAAAAAGCAGATTAAGGAGTTATTGGAGAAATGTTACATTCGACGAAGTTAGTCACTATGGGGAGCCCCAGTGCTCTTGGTTGATAAGAAGGATGGATCCATGAGAATGGTTGTTGATTATCGGGCATTGAATGAAGTGACGATCAAGAACAAGTACCCACTGTCGATGATCAACGATTTGTTTGACCAGCTGCAAGGAGCAAAAGTGTTTTCAAAGATCGACTTGCGATCAGGATACCGCCAGTTGAAGATTCGAGAACAGGATATACCTAAGACAACCTTCACCACAAGGTACGGGCTATACGAGTACACAGTTATGTCATTCGGATTGACTAATGCCCCTGGCTATTTCATGAGTATGATGAATAAGGTGTTCATGGAGTTCTTGGATAAGTTTGTTGTGGTGTTCATTGATGATATTTTGGTATACTTGAAGAATGAAGAGGAACACAAGGAGCATTTGCGTCTAGTTCTCGAGAAGCTCAGGGAACATCAGCTGTATGCCAAGTTCAGCAAATGTGAGTTTTGGTTGAAGGAAGTATGATTTCTTGGACATGTTATATCAGGAGAAGGTATAGCAGTAGACCCTACCAAGGTTCATTCAGTCACTAACTGGCTATCACCCACCTTAGTTAGAGAGATCCGCAGTTTTCTTGGACTCGCAAGATATTATCAGAGATTCATCGAGAATTTCTCCAAGATTGCGAAGCCCATGATGGAGTTTTTGAAGAAGGACACCAAGTTCAAATGGACAGATGAATGTGAGGCAAGTTTCCAGGAGCTGAAGAAACGTTTGGTTACAGCCCCAGTGCTAATTCTGCGAGATATACGCAAGGACTTTCAAGTGTATTGCGACGCATCTCACTCAAGTCTTGGAGGTGTACTTATGCAAGATGGAAGAGTTGTTTCATATGCCTCACGACAGCTTCGACCGCATGAGTTGAATTACGCCATGCATGATTTGGGGTTAGCAACCGTAGTGCATGCACTCAACACCTGGAGACATTTTCTTATTGGAAATCGTTGTGATGTGTACACGGATCATAAGAGTTTGAAGTACATTTTCACACAGAAGGAGCTGAATCTCAGGCAGAGGAGATGGTTGGAGCTTATAAAGGATTATGACATGAAGCTGCACTATTATCCAGGCAAGGCCAATGTCGTAGCAGACGCTTTGAGTCGGAAGAGTTACGCCAATACCCTCGTAAGTGGAGAATTACCAAAGGAGTTAGCCGAAGATCTCGGGGAGCTTCGTTTGGAGATAGTCCCTAGAGGTTTTGTTGCAGCATTGGAGGTTCATTCAACATTATTGGGAAAGATTCGAGAAGCCCAGAAGGATGACAAGGAAATTGCCGAGATAAAGGAGAGAATGAGCAAAGGAAAAGCCAAAGGTTTTCGTGAGGATGAGCACGATACCTTGTGGTTTGAGGACCGTGTTTATGTGCCCAATAATGCAGATCAGGAAGTTGATACTACAAGAAGCTCATGACTCACCATACTCGATACACCCCGGAGACACCAAGATGTATTTGGATTTAAAGGAGCGTTTCTGTTGGACGGGTATGAAGAAGGATATTGCCGAGTATGTAGCCGTATGTGATGTATGTTAGAGAGTGAAGGCAGAACATCAGAAGCCAACAGGACTACTACAACCTATGCCGATACCCGAATGGAAGTGGGAGAAGCTGGGCATGGATTTCATCACCGGATTGCCCAGGACCCGATCGGGATATGATTCCATCTTGGTAGTAGTGGATCGATTAACCAAAGTGGCTCACTTTATCCCTGTGAAAACCACCTATACAAGTGTGAAGTTGGCCAAGATATATATGACCAGGATCGTATGTCTGCATGGAGTTCCGAGGACCATTGTATTAGATAGAGGAACACATTTCACTTTAAAGTTTTGGCATCAGCTGCACCAGACTTTGGGGACCAGGCTAGAGTTTAGTACAGCCTTTCATCCGCAGACAGATGGACAGACCGAGAGAGTCAATCAGATTCTGGAGGACATGTTGAGAGCTTGTGCACTAGATTATGGATCTAGTTGGGATGATAATTTGCCCTACGCGGAGTTCTCATACAACAACAGCTATCAGGCCAGTTTGAAGATGGCACCTTTCGAAGCTTTGTATGGAAGAAGATGCAGAACACCGTTGATGTGGGATGAAGTTGGAGACCGTCAGTTGTTTGGACCCGATTTGATCAAAGAGTCCGAAGAGAAGGTTAAGTTGATATGAGATAGACTGAAGATAGACCCCAGGCAGAAGAGTTGTGCACACTCGAAACGCAAGGAGGTAGTCTATGAAATCGGAAACAGAGCCTATCTTCATGTGTCACCTCTGCGAGGAGTTAAACGTTTTGGAGTCAAGGGAAAGTTAGCCCCGAGATTTGTAGGACCATACCGAGTCTTGGAGCATATGAGAGAGGTGGCCTACAAGTTGGAGTTACCCGAAGGACTGTCAGGAGTTCATGATGTGTTTCATGTTTCCCAGTTCAAGAAGTGTCATGCTGGGATGGCTGATATTCCTCTGAGAGATACAGTGCCCCGGGAAGCAATTCAGTTGGATAGTGATTTGACCTATGAGGAGAAACCTGTCAAGATTCTTGAGTTTGCCAGCCGAGTTACACGCAGCAAGGTTATCAAGTTTTGCAAAGTTCAGTGGAGCCACCATACCGAGGATAAAGCCACCTGGGAATGAGAGGAAGATCTACGGAAAGACCACCCACACCTATTTTCTAGCCAACCCGAATCTCGAGGACGAGATTCATCTGAAGGGGGGGTAGGTTTGTAACATCCCAAATTTTCAATTTGGAATGTTATACATAGGTCATCATATGCATATCATATTTTATTTGCATTTTGGCGTGATCCTAAATATCCTAAGAAACTCAAGGACCCACGGAGAGAGTTGGGGATTTTATTATTTTCGTATTTGAATTTTCTCAAATATTGAAAAGGGGATCATTTTTGTTTTAATTATTTTTTTCTCTCCAAAAATATTTCAAATTAAAATATATGAGAGGATATAATATGATTTCTCCAAAATAAATGAAAAATTGGAGGAAAAAGGTTAAAATCAAATAAATAATTTTATTTGGGTTTTATTGCTATTTTATTTGAATTAGAAAAAATATGCATTTTTCAAAAATTACATTTTTAGGTCAAGAAAATGTTCACTTTGTTCCAAATATTTTATTTAGACGGTGAAAATTGTTTTTGGCATTTTTAGATTTTTACTTTTATTTATTTAGGATTTTCTCGGCGGAATTTATTTTTTTTCAAAAAAAAGTTTCTTCCAGACCGAACTAGGTCGAGGCCCAGCCGGCCTAGCCGCGCGCCTCTCGCCCTGACTCGGGAGATGACTCCCGAGCGCCGCCACCGCCGCCATGCACGTGTCCGTCCCGGACACGCCGCCGTCGCCCCCTACACCAAGCACCCAGCGCCCCCCGGCCTTTAAATACCCGCCGCCGCCGCCCCTCGCCACCACCCCGAGCCACGCCGCCAGCCCCGCCTCTTGCGCCACACGCCGCACGCCGCCGTTGCCGCTATCCGCCTTGCTGCCGCTTAGCACCGCTGCCACCGCATCCTGCAGCCGCGCCGCCGTTGCCAAGCCCCGCTGGAGCCACCGCCTCACGCCGCCCCGTCCGCCGACATCGAGCCGCCGCCTCACGCCGCCCCGTTCACCGGCATCAGCCGCCGGATCCATCGCCGGGTTTTTTCTGGTTTACATAAACCAATCAGTTTTTTAAAGAAAACCCTAGATGCGTTTTTTCTATTCATCCAATCCCCCCAACAACGCTCACTGTTCATCCAGAGGCAGCATCGATTACCTTTAGTTAGTAGCAGTAGCGAAGGAATCGCTCGATCGGGTTTAGTTAACAGCCATCGATCGATCGCTCGGGTTCAGTAACGCGTAGCCTGTAGTGCAATCGCTCGGGTTAAGTTAGAGCCCAACGCCTCGCTCGGGTTCAGTTAGAGCGCAACGCCTCGCACACGCAGCGTGTGCGTCTGAGAAAGCAGCGCATCGCTTCGGCCCCGACCACCCACCGTAACCGGGAACTCCCCGATATTTTCCTTGCCCTCGCTTCTACCACGGGTTTTTCCGTCATGGACGGCCCAAAGAATGTCATGCAGCTGCGTCTCCGGCCCGCCCAGGACAAAAAGCCCATTTTATGTCATGATTTTTGTCATAGAAGTAGGACCTACCACATCTACGATGATACCGGGTTTTGTCACAATTATTGTCATAGAAGTGTCATAAGTATGACAAAAAAAATCGTTTGGCCCAAAATGTCAAGGATGTGTCTTTTTTTTGTAGTGTCTCTCTCCTGATAAGCCTCCACCTTGATCCGCCAGCGCTTGGCGAAGCCCTGTCGGTGTTCTGCTGCCATTACCACCACCATGCCGTCATGTTGATTCATATCTCATCTACCTCCTCTCCCTCACTTGCTAGATCAAGAAGAAGAGGACGCTGCTCGGAGGCCTCGTCCGTTCAGCACTAGATCAGATAGGATCGTGATTGGATCGTGAAGAGTAGGACTACATCTACCGCGTTATGACGCTAACGCTTTCATCTACAAGGGTATGTAGACACACTCCCCTATCAGTGAGCTGGATGAGTTCCAAGCAAGATACGATGGCCGATTCTACCATAGAAGCGGAATACATTGCGGCTTGTGAAGTTGCAAAGGAAGGTGTTTGGATCCGAAACTTTCTGGATGATCTTGGTATTTTCCCAGCCTCGGTAAAACCGTTGGACCTTTATTGTGATAATTCTGGTGCCATCGCACAAGCCAAGGAGCCGAGGAATCACCACAAGACCAGACACATAGATCGGAAATATCACCTGATACGTAAGATCGTAAAGAATGGTGATGTAGAGTTGTGCAAAATTCACACGGATGCAAATGTTGCAGATCCGTTGACTAAGCCGCTTCCACAACCCAAGCATGAGGGGCACGTTAGAGCTATGGGCATTCGATGTCTATTTGATTGACTCTAGTGCAAGTGGGAGACTGTTGGAGATATGCCCTAGAGGCAATCATGTATGATGATATTTCCCATGTGTTTATGAATAAAGATAGTCCTTGGACATTATCAATGATGTGTATCGGCAAGTACGTGACTTGTTTGTGGGACTATGCATTGTATGATAACTGTCCTAAAGGTCCCTAGTCGAAAGAGATGTTTGTACGCGCAGCCAACTAGACTAGCATATGAAACGGTCGATGGCTTGGTCTCAATAGCCATGGAGCATTGGATGCTAACCGGATAATATGGACTTGGAAGGATCTGGTCGGATTCGGCGTAGTCGATCCGAGTCGAATAAGATCCGAATCGAGATGGACCCAACTATGAGGCGCAGCGATATGTCATCTGTGAGTCTCTAGTACAACATACGTTCTATGTCCTAAGACCTGAGCTGACGCATGTACTCTGGATGGTGACAGACCTACTTTGGGCCGACCAAACGCTACTCCGTGACTGGGTAGTTACAAAGGTAGATTTATTTCAGGCTTGTCCAGGCCCATGCTGCGAGACATGGTCGAGCAAGATGGGATTTGCCCCTCCGATCAGGAGAGATATGCTCTGGGCCCCTCGCGTGATCCGATCAAGATAAGCATGGCCATGCGACATGGATTATGAGATAATCCGCTTTGTGGTCAGCATCACCTGGAACGAGAAAGAGGTCGGGCTAGCACAAGGATGACAATCTCGCCTTGAGCCCGACAGCATATATCGTGCGGCAAAGGGAATAGAAGTGTGACATGTTGTACAGGTTCGCCTAACCAGCTTCATAGTCTGCTTGGTGTTCGGCATGCCTTGCTAGAGGCCGCTACCAACCGTGCAGTTCGGAGGTGATCCGAACTGCGACCAAGCCGACTTGAACCTAAGGGGTTGCGTGCTTAAGGGAAGGAACCTACGAGGTCCGATCCGAGGACACTGGTCAGATGTGATCCGAGCTGTATCCTGATTGTGGCCGAGTAGACTTATGGGCTTTAGGGTCCGTGCGAGGCCCATGTGTTGAGCCCGCGACAGACACCTATATAAAGTGGGGTGCAGCACACTCATGTGGGGGATCGCTTCGGTGCTATCACTAGGGTTTGGATGTGTTGCGAATAGCCACCTCCACTCGCTGCCGACTATGTGATCGGACCTAGCAGTCCGCCGCATGGTGTTCCTCCTGCACGCGCGGATACCGTTAAAGGCGGTGCATCTGCGCCGCTCCGGCGAACTTGTACGTGGGATCAGACGACAGGCTGCTCGAGGGAGATCACACGAGGAGGAGACGATCCACGTGGACGCGCTGCCCCAACTCTTCTTCCGCTGCACGACACTGCGCATCTAGTGGTAA
This sequence comes from Aegilops longissima, assembly GCA_021605205.1. Lineage (NCBI taxonomy): Eukaryota > Viridiplantae > Streptophyta > Magnoliopsida > Poales > Poaceae > Aegilops > Aegilops longissima. The sequence continues at coordinate 439,911,592 of CM038678.1, forward strand.
CGAATTGTGATCAATCTTTCATAGCATGTTCTTAGTTGTTCTGCGCGTAGGAAATTTTAATTTGCAGTCGACGCACCCTACCGTAGAACCCAACAGTGGTATCAGAGCCTCTGCTATAGGATTTGGATTCAGATCTTATGCATATTAGATATGTGGAGGCGGTAGATGAGATCTGTTGTCGTTTATGAGATTGGCTATGTGCACGGTTGATGTGATCAATTGCACATGGGGATCGTTGAGGCTATGTTTTCTGTCAATCGGAATCGATGAGGTCGTGACACAACCTACCCCTACCAGTCGGTTATCCGCCATCGGGGTTAACAGTGAAACGTAAATCCGAATCGGATTCGCGTTGATCGATGAGATCGGTCAGATCAGAGAATTCGGCGTGATCGTAGTTCAGAATCCGAATTAGGACCGCCGTGTGCGTAGCGCCTTGTATTTCGTACCCGACACACAAACCGGTAGAATGCGATTCTATGCATAACTTTATTTTGCAGGGTTTGATGTGAATAGTATGGCTCATATGTATGTGATGCATGTGTGTAAATTATACATGGCCTGCGTGTCATGTTTGTCAGCCGGCAGGAGCCAGAGTGCTGTCATTATATTGTATAACGACCTGCGTGTTGACTTGTGACTCTATGTAAAATTCATTACTAGTTGTAGTAGTTGGATAATAGAGATCAGGTTGGACGCTTGGCATCTCGGCGTGACAAACAAGATGGAGTTCCTAGATGGTCATCGGAGTCGGAGCCGACCTGGAAGAACATCCATGAAGGAACCATATTATTTCACAATATATGTTTATTTGTGATTGTTATGCTTCTTGGTTTCTATGCATGTTAGAATGGTAGAAAGATCCGTCATGAATATCAAGCGAATTTCCATCCCCGATGTTGCACCTTCACACGTCAAGTACATCTAGTAGTGGGCTCATAAAATTGAGGTGCTACTGGGTGTCCTTGAACTGAAGGGTTCGTGTCGGAAACGGACATGCACTGCACCAGGTTAACTTGACAAGGCTATCAAAATGGTTTTGGGCCTTGTGGCAAAGAAGGTTGGGGGCCGAGGTATGAGATACGTTCCCGACAGACAGGAGTCATATAGAGATACGATTAGCAAGTTGTTTCTTACCGGATAGGCATGTTGTCTAGCAGTGATGCTAAAGCTCACTAGTCGCATGTGCTAGTCGGATCCTGAATCACTGAGAGTTTGCGGAGGGATGCTGACTTCAGTGGGAGTATTTCTGTTTGAGCCTAGAATTACTCTACATAAACACATTCCTTAGTGATTGCATATTTTTCTGTTGTAGATCAATGCCACCACCTGCTCAACCCAACTTTGCATTGAAATCAATTCTGGAAAAGGTAAACCGAATGGAACAAACTTTACCACCTGGTACAGAAATTTGAGAATTCTTCTCAAGCATGATAAAAAGGAACATGTTCTAGAGGATCCACTTCCAGAGGAACCTACTGATAATGCTAGTGCCACTACTAAGAATGCCTACCAGAAACTCGTTGATGAATCAACGGAGATCAGCTGTCTGACGCTGGCTTGTATGGAGCCCGATTTGCAACAGCATTTCGAAAATGTTGAGGCTTACGATATGATCGAGAGTCTCAAAAGCATGTTTCAGACACAGGCTAGGACCGAAAGGTTCAACCTCTGGCGATCCTTGATGGATTGGAAGTTGAAGGAAGGTGATCCACTGAGCCCACATGTGATCAAGATGATTGAATATGTGCAAGCTTTGGATAGGTTGGGCTTCCCGCTCTTGGATGAGCTGGCTACTGATGCAGTTCTGGGTTCTCTTCCACCCAACTATGGGACGTTCATCTCAAACTATCATATGCATGACATGGATAAGAAGCCCACTGAATTGCATGGGATGCTTAAGGTGGCACAGCAGGATATTAAGAAAGGCACGCATCAAGTGTTGATGGTGCATAAATCAGCTAAGCTCAAGAAGAGTTGGTCTAAGAAGAAGGCTAAGGCAAAGGGCACGGAGATGGTAACCTCCGCCGCTGCGCCGAAGTCTGGACCGGACTCAAAGACCATTTGCTATCATTGCAAGGAAACTGGTCACTGGAAGAGGAACTGTAGCAAGTGGCTTGCAGAGCATGGCAAGAAGGCCGGGAATGCTGCTTCAGGAAAATGTACACTTGTTGCATATGTTATAGACATTTACCTTGCTGACATACCTGGTAGCTCTTGGGTATTTGATACCGGATCGGTTGTTCATATTTGCAACTCGATGCAGGGGCTGGTAAGAACTAGGCGTGTGGCACAAGGGGAGATTGACATCAGGGTTGGCAACAAAGCAAGAGTTGCTGCGTTAGAGGTTGGCACGATGCAGCTCTAGCTTCCTTCTGGATTTATTTTGGAATTGAATAATTGTTATTACATTCCTGCACTTAGTCGGAACATTATTTCTGCCTCATGCTTGATGAGTTAGGGTTATGAATTCAATTTAAAGGACAATGGTTGTTTGTTTTATTTGAATGGTATGTTCCACGGCTATGCACCCATTGTTCATGGGCTATTTATATTGAATCTAGAACAGGAACCGGTCTATAACGTGAATGTCAAGAGGCCAAGCCTAATGAGATAAATCCGACATACTTCTGGCACTGCCGGCTTGGACACATTAGTTTGAAACATATGAAGAAGCTCCATGATGATGGGCTCCTAACTTCATCCGACTTCGGGGCGTTTGAGACATGCAAATCATGCTTGCTCGGCAAGATGACTAAGTCTCCTTTCTCAAAGAGTTGCGAGAGGGCGTCCGAGCTGTTGGAACTGATACACAGTGATGTGTGTGGACCAATGAGCACAACTGCCAGAGGTGGCTATCAGTACTTCGTGACTTTTACGGACGACTTGAGTAGATATGGATATATCTATTTGATGAGGCACAAGTCGGAAACTTTTGAAAAGTTCAAAGAGTTTCAGAATGAGGTTGAGAATTAGCTCGGCAAGACTATAAAGCTTCTACGATCTGATTGTGGAGGTGAGTACATTAGCCAGGAGTTTGATGATCATCTGAAAAACCGAGGTATAGTACCTCAGCTCACACCTCCGGGTACGCCACAGAGAAACGGCGTGTCGGAACAGAGGAATAGGACCTTGTTGGACATGGTTCAGTCTATGATGAGCAAATCGGATTTACCCTTGTCATTCTGGGGATACGCTCTAGAAACTGCAGCTTTCACACTTAACAGGATACCATCAAAATCCGTAGACAAGACACCACATGATATGTGGAACGGGAAGAGTCCCAGTTTGTCTTTTCTAAAGATTTGGGGATGTGAAGCATTTGTCAAGAGACTTATGTCGGACAAGCTTACACCAAGTCGGATAAATGCATATTCGTGGGATATCCAAGGGAAACCTTGGGATATAGCTTCTACAACCGGGAAGAGAACAAAGTGTTTGTTGCTCGAAACGGGGTTTTCCTTGAGAAAGAGTTTCTCAGTCGGGAGGCCAGTGGGAGGAAGGTCCGACTCGAAGAAATTCGAGGACCACTCGGGGACGGCTCGGCTGGTGATGAGATCATACCAGAGTCAGTCAAGGAACCCGTAGTGGAAGCAGCACCAGAACCACGGAGGTCGGAAAGATTGCACAGAGTGCATGATGTATTGTTGCTCGAAAGCGACGAGCCGTCCACATATGCAGAAGGGATGGTGAGCCCAGATTCCGAGGCATGGCTGGAGGCCATGTGATCCGAGTTAAAGTCCATGGATGAGAATCAAGTCTGGGACTTGGTTGATCCGCCGCCTGGTGTAACAGCCATTGGTTGCAAATGGGTCTTTAAGAAGAAAACCAATGTGGATGGAAATGTTCAGATCCACAAAGCTCGGCTTGTCGCTAAAGGTTATGGACAAGTTCAAGGAATTGACTACGACGAGACTTACTTGCCGGTAGCGATGCTGAAGTCGGTGAGGATTGTACTAGCTATAGCTGCATATTTCGATTACGAGATATGGCAGATGGATGTCAAGATGGCTTTCCTTCATGGAAATTTAACCGAGGACGTGTATATGATATAGCCCGAGGGTTTTGTTGATCCGACTAGCACTAGTAAGGTATGCAAGCTCAAGAGATCCATTTATGGGTTGAGGCAAGCATCTCGGAGCTGGAACATTCATTTTGATGAGGTTATCACTGTTCTCAGTTTCATCGAAAGCGAAGAGGACGCTTGTTTATACAAGAAGTTAAGTGGGAGCTCGATAGTGTTTTTGATCTTGTATGTGGATGACATATTGTTGATCGGGAACGATGTTTCGATGCTGAACTCGGTCAAGGAGTCATTGAATGGCAAGTTCTCGATGAAAGGCCTTGGTGAGGCAGTGTATATTTTAGGCATTAAGATCTATAGAGATAGATCGAGGAGGCTGCTCGGCTTAAGCCAAAGCACGTACATAGGTAAAGTGTTGAAGCAGTACGACATGAGTGAGGTGAAGAAAGGGTTCTTGCCACTCTCACATGGTATAAGGCTAAGCGAGACTCAGAGTCCTTCGACATCTGATGAGCGAAGCAGGATGAGTAGGATTCCGTATGCCTCGGTAATCAGATCCATCATGTATGCCATGTTATGTACAAGGCCAGATGTTGCTTTTGCAATAAGCCTAACAAGCAGATACCAAGCCAACCCAGGTGAGAGTCACTGGGCAGCTGTAAAGACTATTTTGAAGTACCTGAAAAAGACTAAAGAGATGTTCCTAGTTTATGAACGTGAGGACGAGCTCGTCGTAAGGGGTTACGCCGATGCTAGTTCCCAAACCGACAGAGATGATTGTCGATCACAGTCCAAATTCGTGTATGTCATGAACGGAGGAGCAGTGAGCTGGATGAGTTCCAAGCAAGATACGGTGGCCAATTCTACCACAGAAGCCGAATACATTGTGGCTTGTGAAGCTGCAAAGGAAGGTGTTTGGATCCGAAACTTTCTGGATGATCTTGGTATTTTCCCAGCCTCGGTAAAACCGTTGGACCTTTATTGTGATAATTCTGGTGCCATCGCACAAGCCAAGGAGCCGAGGAATCACCACAAGACTAGACACATAGATCGGAAATATCACCTGATACAAAAGATCGTAAAGAATGGTGATGTAGAGTTATGCAAAATTCACACGGATGCAAATGTTGCAGATCCGTTGACTAAGCCGCTTCCACAACCCAAGCATGAGGGGCACGTTAGAGCTATGGGCATTCGATGTCTATTTGATTGACAATAGTGCAAGTGGGAGACTGTTGGAGATATGCCCTAGAGGCAATCATGTATGATGATATTTCCTATGTGTTTATGAATAAAGATAGTCCTTGGACATTATCAATGATGTGTATCGGCAAGTACGTGACTTGTTTGTGGGACTATGCATTGTATGATAACTGTCCTAAAGGTCCCTAGTCGAAAGGGCTGTGTGGACGCGCAGCCAACTAGACTAGCATATGAAACGGTCAATGGCTTGGTCTCAATAGCCATGGAGCGTTGGATGCTAACCGGATAATATGGACTTGGAAGGATCTGGTCGGATTCGACGTAGTCGGATCCGAGTCGAGATAAGATCCGAATCGGACAGACCCAACTATGAGACGCAGCGATATGTCATCTGTGAGTCTCTAGTACAACATACATTCTATGTCCTAAGACCTGAGCTGACGCATGTACTCTGGATGGTGACAGACCTGCTTTGGGCCGACCAAACGCTACTCCGTGACTGGGTAGTTACAAAGGTAGATTTATTTCGGGCTTGTCCAGACCCATGCTGCGAGACATGGTCGAGCAAGATGGGATTTGCCCCTCCGATCAGGAGAGATATGCTCTGGGCCCCTCGCGTGATCCGATCAGGATAAGCATGGCCATGCGACATGGATTATGAGATAATCCGCTTTGTGGTCGGCATCACCTGGAACGAGAAAGAGGTCGGGCTAGCACAAGGATGACAATCTCGCCTTGAGACCGACAACATATATCGTGCGGCAAAGGGAATAGAAGTGTGACATGTTGTACTGGTTCGCCTAACCAGCTTCATAGTCTGCTTGGTGTTCGGCATGCCTTGCTAGAGGCCGCTACCAACCATGCAGTTTGGAGGTGATCCGAACTGCGACCAAGCCGACTTGAACCTAAGGGGTTGCGTGCTTAAGGGAAGGAACCTACAAGGTCCGATCCGAGGACACTGGTCGGATGTGATCCAAGCTTTATCCGGATTGTGGCCCAGTAGACTTATGGGATTTAGGGTCCGTGCGAGGCCCAAGTGTTGAGCCCGCGACGGACGCCTATATAAAGTGGGGTGCGACACACTCATGCGGGGGATCGCTTCAGCACTGTCACTAGGGTTTGCATGTGTTGCAAATAGCCACCTCCACTCGCCGCCGACTGTGTGATCGGACCTAGCAGTCCGCCGCACGGTGTTCCTCCTACACGCGCAGATATCGTTAGAGGCGGTGCATCTGTGCCGCTCCGGCGAACTTGTACATGGGATCGGACGACAGGCTGCACGAGGGAGATCACACGAGGAGGAGACGATCCACCCGGACGCGCTGCCCAACTCTTCTTCCGCTGCACGGCACTGCGCGTCTAGTGGTAACGAACTGTGATCCATCTTTCGTAGCATGTTCTTGGTTGTTCTGCGCGTAGGAAATTTTAATTTGCAATCGACGCAACCTACCATAGAACCCAACACCTCACTGCTGCACAAAAGGCTTATGTCTCCAAGCACCGCTAGGTGTGCCACCCGCTCCTGCAAATCTGGATGCTATGAACGTCTGGCAGACTAGAAGTGATGACTACATGATACTTCAGTGCGCCGTGCTTTATGGCTTAGAACCGGGGCTCCAAAGACGTTTTTGAGCACCATAGAGCATATGAGATGTTCCAGGCTCATGCCCGGGCTGAGAGGTATGACACCTCCGACAAGTTCTTTAGTTGCAAGATGGAGAAGAACAGCCCTGTTAGTGAGCATGTACTCAGAATGTATGGGTACTACAACCGCTTGAATCAGTTGGGAGTTAACCTTCCGGATGAAGTAGCGATTGACAGAGTTCTCCAGTCACTGCCACCAAGATACAAGGGCTTCATGATGAACTATAATATGCAAGGGATGGAGAAAACGGCCCCCGAGCTATTCGCGATGCTTAAGGCCGCAGAGGTAGAAATCAAGAAAGAGCATCAAGTGTTGATGGTTAATAAGACCACCCATTTCAAGAAGAAAGGCAAGGGAAAGAAAGGGAACTTCAAGAATAATGGCAAGCAAATTGCTGCTCCCGTGAAGAAACCCAAGGCTGGACCCAAACCTAGGACTGAGTGCTTCTATTGCGAGGGGAATGGTCACTGGAAGCGGAACTGCACCACGTACTTGGCAGATAAAAAGGCTGGCAACGTCAACAAAGGTATATTTGATATACATTTTATTGATGTGTACCTTACTAGTGCTCGTAGTAGCACCTGGGTATTTGATACTGGTTCAGTTGCTAATATATGTAACTCGAAACAAGAGCTGCGAGATAAATGGATACTAGCTAAGGAAGAGGTGATGATGCGTGTTGGAAATGACTCCAAGGTTGATGTGATCGCCGTCGGCATGCTCGCTCTTTGTTTACCTTCAGGATTAGTTATGAACCTGAATAATTGTTATTTGGTGCATGTGTTAAGCATGAACATTATATATGGATCTTGTTTATTGTGAAGCGGTTATTCATTTAAGTCAATGAATAATGATTGTTAAATTTATATTGGTAATATCTTTTATGGTCATGCACCCCTTGTGAATGGTTTATTCTTATTGAATCTCGATCATAGTGATACACATGTTCATAATATTGATGGCAAACGATGCAAAGTTAATGATTATAGTACCACATACTTGTGGCACTGCCGCTTAGGATATATTGATCTAAAGCGCATGAAGAAACTCCATGCTGATGGACTTTTGGAATCACTTGATTATGAATCATTTGAAACATGTGAAGCACGCCTCATGGGAAAGATGACTAAAACCATGTTTTCCGGAACAATGGAGTGGGCAAGTGACTTATTGCAAATAATACATACCGATGTATGTGGTCCGATGAGTATTGAAGTGCGTGGTGGATATTGTTATTTTCTTACCTTCATGGATGATTTGAGTAGATATGGTAATATTTATTTGATGAAACACAAGTCTGGAACATTTGAAAAGTTCAAGGAATTTCAGAGTGAAGTAGAGAATCATCGTAACAAGAAAGTAAATTTTCTATGATCCGATCGTGGAGGTGAATATTTGAGTTATGAGTTTGGCGCTCATTTAAGACAATGTGGAATTGTTTCACAACACACGCCACCTGGAACACCACAACATAATGGTGTGCCTGAATGCCGTAAATGTACTTTATTGGATATGGTTCGTTCTATGATGTCTCATACTAATTTGCCACTATCACTTTGGGGTTATGCATTAGAGACACCCGCATTCACTTAAATAGGGCACCATCAAAGTATGTTGAGATGACACCATATGAGTTATGGTTTGGCAAGAAACATAAGCTGCCGTTTCTTAAAGTTTGGCGATGCCACGCTTATGTCAAGAAGCTTCGGCCTGACAAGCTCGAACCCAAAGCGGAGAAGTGTGTCTTTATAGGATACCGTAAAGAGACCATTGGATAGACCTTCTATCACAGATCTGAGGGCAAGATTTTTGTTGCTAAGAATAGGTCCTTTCTAGAGAAGGAGTTTCTCTCGAAAGAAGTGAGTGGAGGAAAGTAGAACTTGATGAGGTAATCATACCTTCTCTCGAACTAGAAATTAGCACATCAAAAAATGCAGTTCCCGTGATGCCTACACCAACCGGAGAGGAAGCTAATGATGATCATCATGAAACTTCAGATCATGTTACTACCGAACTTCGTAGGTCGACCAGGACACGTACGGCACCAGAGTGGTATAGTAATCCTGTCATGCAAGTCATGTTGTTAGAAAACGGTGAACCTACGAACTATGAAGAAGCAATGATGAGCCCGGATTTTGACAAATGGCTAGAGGCCATGAAATCCAAAATAGGATCCATGTATGAGAACCAAGTGTGGACTTTGGTAGACTTGCCTGATGACCGACAGGCCATCGAGAAAAAGTTGATCTTTAAGAAGAAGATGGACGCGGATGGTAATGTTACCATCTATAAAGCTTGACTTGTTGCAAAGGGTTTTCGACAAATTCATAGAGTTGACTACGATGAGACTTTCTCACCCGTAGCAATGCTGAAGTCTATTAGAATTATGTTAGCAATTGACGCTTATTACGACTATGAAATCTGGCAAATGGACGTCAAAACAGCGTTCCTTAACATGTTCCTTAAGGAAAAGTTGTATATGATGCAACCCAAAGGTTTTGTGGATCCTAAGGATGCTAAGAAGGTATCCAAGCTCCAGCGATCCATCTATAGACTAGTGCAAGCACCTCGGAGTTGGAATATACGCTTTGATGAGGTTATCAAAGTTTTTTTTGGGTTTATACGATGTTTATGAAGAAACTTGTATTTACAAGAAAGTGAGTGGGAGCTCTATAGCATTTCTGATAGTATATGTCGATGACATATTGTTGATTGGAATTGATGTAGATTTTCCGTCGCGGTGTTCTCGCAGGGAGAGATGCGTCACGGCAGATGCCATGTGATGGCTTGACGTGAGGGCAAGGCTGCAGTGGAGGTAACACCCCTACTCCTGCATGTCTGGAATATATGCAGTGTATATGGCAGTACAAAGTTGCTCCTGGAGCTGTATTTGGAGGAGGCAGTAGGAGCCGAGTTCTCTTGCCCATATGCCTCATGTGTGTGTGAGGATGAGAGTGAGAGGGAGTGTGCGTGGTGCTCTTGGAAGAGTGTGTGGCGTGAGTGCCCGTGAGCCTTGCGGCTTGTGAGCCTCCCCTGGTGCTCCTTATAAAGGGGAGCCCTGGGGACAAGGGTGGCCCACAGGGACAAACTTACTATTGGAGAAACATCAACGTGACACATTACGCCCGCTATAGTGCGCCAGTGTTAGACAACAATGCCGGACTATTGGCGCGCGGTGAAGTGACATGCTATAGTGTTTGCCTTATCAGCAATAGTGTTCAAGGTATGTCCGTCTTGTCCGTTTCAGGTCAGATGTGACACTTTGGTTGACTCCGCATAGCAGGCGGCTGGAGCAGCCAAACGGGGAGCCGACTGGAGCAGCCGGGTGGCGAGCCAGACCGAGCCAGCCAGGTGGCGTGTGGCGACCGGTTTTCCGGGTATTAAATTCCAGAAAATGGCCGTCGTGCTCACCAGCCCCAGGATTACTGTTAGCTGATGAGGCTCCGACTTGATACAGAAATTCCAAGCAAAATACAACATATGTGGTACAAGACCACTCTGGCCTGTGAGTACAACAAAAGGTTTCTAGTGGTTGATGGCGGAAGCGGTTGTGGATCATCAGCATCTATGGGACTCCATTTCCCACGGGAACAGCTGACCAGGTTAACTCCTATCTTCGCGGGGCTGCTATCGTTGTTGCTTAGTCTCCGGGGCTGTCGTCGCAATGCTCCTCTCCAAGCAGGAAATCTGGCCAAGACAAAAGCCAGGGACAAGCCAGTGAGTACTTTGAATGTACTCGCAAACATTATGAACACATGTATAATATAACAACCGATAATCAAGCTTTGAAAATATTCTATGATCACAACGTCAGTCATAAAATAAATCCTTGATGCATGCAGGCAGGTTATTAATATGTAACAACGAATATGTAATAACAGGTAGGAATAAAATGCACCATTCGGATGTCTGAAGCGACGTCTCGAATTGATGGTAAATAACAAGCATGCCACAGTCGGGCGTCTCAGCGACACCACATAAAGGGCTTATAAATGAAATAAATAACAAACAATGGCACAATCGGGCGTCTCAGCGACACCACATAAAGGGCTTATAAGAGAAATAAATAACAAACAATGCCACAATCGGGCGTCTCAGCGACACCACATAAAGGGCTTATAAGAGAAATAAATAACAGACAATGCCACAGTCGGGCGTCTCAGCGACACCACATAAAGGGCTTATAGAAGAAATAAATAACAAGCAATGCCACAGTCGGGCGTCTCAGTGACACCACATAAAGGGCTTATAAAAGAAATAAATAACAAACAATGCCACAGTCCGGCGTCTCAGCGACACCACATAAAGGGCTTATAAAATAAATCACAGTGAATATCCAGGGGTAAAACCATCCTAGGGATACTCAATACTTCAAATAATGACAGGGGTTAGTCCATAAAAATAATAATCTTAATCATCATCAGTCACAAGTCACGATTCATATTCTGGTTTAACAGTTTCTCCTCCGAAGACCGACACTAAGACCGACACCTAACCCATCCCAAACTGTAATCCTTAACCAAGGACACGGCTATTCGAATAGGTTTAATATCTGCAGAGAGTGTACTCTTTACCCACGAGTAGCAGTTCCTTTAGTCCATCGGGACTAATTCCGTCTCTGATCTTTTAATTGAAAACACACGACTTGCACACACCACTTAACTTACCCGTGTGCGAATCACCCATGACACTGTCAAGCAAAACTCTAAGTGGGAGGCTACAACCTCGCGTAGCATGGGATCAAATTTATATCAGCGCTTTAAGGGGTGGCCTCCTCTCGGTCTCAACCGGAAACACCCATGCCCCGGACCAGGTGGCACGCCTACCAGCTACAACCGTATCTTCCACCATGGCCTCTCATGCGGTGTGTGCTAGAAAGGGTTGACCACTTATGAACCGTACCCTACTTGTTGTAGGGACAAGCGGTAGTACGAAACAAGTATGGGGGTTACTGGAACAAGACTCGATCTACGGTCGACTCAGGAGGTTTATAAATTCCTTGCATGACATGTATCACAAATATATATCAACCAACAGAATCAACATTCATTATACCTTACTATGCCATACCGGACATAACCGTCTCGACGGAGACCGGCGACAAACTCATGCCTACCCAAGGCAGAGGTTTTCCCGGATTCCTCCCGGTATGCATGCAAGGCATATGAGGATGATTACCAACACAAGTGTGTTCATTTCCAACAGCATGGAAATCACAATATGCATCCATGCAAATGATCATATCACATGAAATAACAAGTATACCGAAATGAGGTGGTGTTATAAACGTGTCAACGAACACACTCAAAAATATTATGCCGGGCTCAGAATGCTGGCCTTCAAGGTGTGGAAAGGCAGGGTGCACCCCAAAACTTTTGAAAGTTAGCTTCTCTCCAAAAGTCCGATTTTCAAAAATATTCAAACAACACATACTTTAAAAACAGCACAAAAAGTTGTCTTGAATTTATTTTTCAAATAAATCTTAAAATAAACTAGACCATATTTGAGAGAGGTAGGAAAAAGAATCAATTCATTTGGAGTTGTATTTAAGAAGTTATAGCCAGTCAAAGTTTAGTCAATTCCTGATTTTTAAATAAAATAGAAAAAGAAAAGAAAACGTTCGAACCGGTACACGTCGAAGACGTACTTTGAGATATACGTCTTCACTTAACCCACATGGACTGGGGCGGGGTCACTGACAGCGGGTCCAGGGGGCCCACTGGTCAGGTTTGACCAGTCCATCTCTCCCTCGTCTTCCTCTGGCCGAACAGCGGCGAGGCGACGGCGATCAACGCTGGCGAACGGCTGCTCCCCGCGGGCTCCAGAGGGTCGCAATGGATCCTCAAGACCGTGGCGGTCCTCCCGGTGGTCGTTGGGTCGGCAGGGGTGGAGGGAGTCGCCGACGGTGAGCTTCGCGGCGGAGGAGACCTCGGGAGCAAAGTGGTTTTGGGGCTGCGGTGGTTCCCGATCAAAATCGAGCAGGGGGAAAGGTTCACGGGAGGAAGAGAGAGCTTCTGGTGGAGAGAGTGGAGAGGGGGAGGTCCTGGTGGCGCCGGAATGGCCGGGGCATTAGCGGCGGCTGTGATTGCCGGGGATGGAGAAGAAGACCTCCCCGGGTCGATATCGAGCTAGGGAAGCGCCATTGGGATGGCCTGAGGTTGCCTGCGTGCGGGGACGGGCTCGGGGCTTCCTTAAATAGGCGAGTCGAGGTGGTTCAGCGGCGGCCGCGTATAAGGTCGCCGGCGACCGTCTTTCTGTAGCTTGGGCGACGTGACGGCGACGTGTGCTATAGGACAAGCTTGTGGATGAGCGCGCTGTTCCGGAGGCGGCGGTGGCGGCCGGGCGGCTTAAGCGGCACCGACCTGGCGAGACACGCTGCGGACGCCGGCGTGCCGCCAAGGGCTCTGATAGCGGTGCTGTAGGGCGCCAGGGGCTGCTTGGCGTGATGCGGGGAGAAGGTTAGTGAGTGGCGTGGCTCCGCAGGGCGGTGGCAAACCAGGGGTGCGACGTCTCGGCTCGGGCGCGGCACGTGCAATACGCGTGCTCTGCTCGCGCCCAGAGCACGCACGGGACGTGCTCAACGAAATGCTATGGCATGCTGGGGGGGCTCTAAACCACAAGAGGGTTAGCAGGGTGGGGCTATAGGTTAGGGCAAAACTATTGGACATGCTGGTCTGGTCAGGGGATTAAGTTCACAGTGTAAACAAAAACTCATGTCAAAACATATCATGCCCATAAGGTGTTTGAGAAAATGCCAGGGGCACTTAGGCATTTCTTGGAGTGGCCAAAACTTCCAGAGTGAGGTCTCTTTAGATAAAAGAGGGGGTGGTAAGGTTAGTTTGTCCAAAGCACAAACTTTCTAGTGCAAGTTTTGCAAAACTTCAATTCTGGACAGAAAGCAAATGGCATTGTTGCAAGCACTTAGGATCATCCAATGGGTCCACTCTCCTGGACTTAAGGGTTTGGCAAGGAGGACTATCAGTAGGAAAAGGAATCATGGATCAAGGAGCAACTAAAAACGTGGTTGATGTACAAAACCTCAAGTTGGACCAGAATGGAAAAGAGGATGTTTTACTCAGTTTTTCCAAAGGACATCATTAGGTTTTTGCACAAGGTTGATTAATATACTCCTGTTGACATCCCAAAATTTTGGTAGAAGTTTTAAAGAAATATTTGAATAGATTGTAGTGTAAAAATGCTCTCTGGACCAGATTTGAAAATATGGTGTAGAGCTCAAAATATTCAATGGGCAGAAGATATTTTTGCACAAAAGTGGTTCAAATACTCCATATGACATCTCCAAATTTTGGTGGGATTTTTGAATGAATTTATAAAAGGGTTGTAGTATAAATGGGACCATAAAACTATGGGAAACCATTTTCAAGAAAAATAAGGATCAGGAAGAATATTATATAATTAATTACTCTGATAAAAGAAAAGATTTTCTTGAGAGGGTAAACAAGTCCAATATCATAAGTGAAAGGTTCTCATCTTAGGGAACAACTCCAAGATAACCAAGAAAAGAATGGTTCTGAAATCAAGAAAAACCAAGGAAAAGGAAAGTTAAATTTCCTGGCAAGATTTTAAATTAACAAAACAAGGTTAAAATTTTTGGGGTGTCACAACACTACCCCCCTTAAGGAAAATCTCATCCTCGAGATTTGCTAAGAGTTACCTCTATAGAAAAATTGCATCAAAATAAAAGCGGCTACAATGAGAGGGCAATAAGTGGTGCAAAAATACAGTGTGGGGACACTGGCGTTGCATGGAAAAAAACTATGGTTAGGAGAAAACACGAGAGATTTCTACGCTGGATATAGATTTAGAATAAATTCTAAATCTCAAATACGCTGGTCGCACCCGAGAGCACAATGCTCTCTCTGGCAGTGGACCCGGGCCTTGTCGACCTCTTCTTCTTCCTCGGCTCTTTCTTCTTCCTCTCTCCAGCGTGCTTTCCTTTCTCTCCTGGCGACGCCTAGCGCGTAGGGAATCTAGGCCGTACTACGGTAGTGCGCGGCGTGCTAACTGCCGGTGCAGCGTGCACTCACTTCGCGGGCCAGTGCGCTATCGGTACTGCTCGAGGATTCTCCTCCGAACACCGGCGATCGGGCGACGAGCGGCGCTGGTGGACCTCGCCCACCGTACACCGAGCTCGAGCTATAAAACGGCCGAGGTATTCTTCTCTTTTCCTCACACCTGGCCTCACTTCTCCTCCTCCTTCTCCTCCGTTTCCGATTGCCGAAGCTCGAGGCGAGGCTCTAATGGCTGCGGTGGTGCCGGACTGGTACGTGATCTTGTTGTGCGGAGGGCTGGCAGCGGTGCTGGGGCTCTCCGTGCTCCTGTGCGCGATGATCCTCGATGATCGTCGCGATGCTGTTGCTCAGGTGTTGGCTCTCTGCGGTGGTGCTGATCACGAGGAGTAGGTGGGGTGTGTCGGGCGCTGACTGTTGTCGGGAGGTGCTCAGTTAGATGTAACACCGTTGCAAAAAACTTTTGCAAGCAGTGTGTGTGTGTGTGTGTGTGTGTGTGTGTGTGTTTGAGTAGTTGTGAGTCTGCTGCCGTGGTGCTGCGGAAAAATAAAAATAATCCAAGTCGTGAGGAGATGTATGATGCACCAACACAGGGAAAAGAAATCTCACTCCAGGATTTCTCGCGAGAGAACACAGTAATACATTAGAGTCAAACCGCAACAGAGCTACTCACATTAACAGAAACTTAAATGATTTGCTCGCCGCGCAAACTCGGGGTACCACGCATAAGTTACAACACACAAACAAAAGTTGCAGCAATGAACACAACAGTGACATCTAAAATGAAAACGGTAATTGGACTGGGTCCCGAGAAAACGTCTCTGGTACTGGGATACACTCTTTTTCTATCGGGGAAAGTGGATTGACCAGACGATGGATGTGCCTCTCCTGGTCGGACCTCAGTGATCTGCCGATGGCGATCTGAGGATTTAAATCTGCGAGACTCTGGAGATAACCCATCACGCGTTGGGTTAAACGCTCTTGAGCGATGACGTACTGGACGAGGTTGGCCAGGACTGGGTCTCTCTCAATTTGTCCACCGGGAAAAGTTGTTACTCCTTCGGGTGCTGCATGGCTCGGAAAATAATAATACCCTCGTTCGCTAGCATAGGGTACCGCGAATCGAAGGCAAGCAAGCGCTTCGTATGCCACAGCTTCTACGACCATATGTGGGGTTGGCATAGATTTCCCCACGAAGGAGACCTCCGTTGGGTCTTGGTTTGGGTTTACGGGAGGGATGTGCACTGCTGCCCAGTATCTCGAGGTGGAAGGGGTGATCCTTGACTTGAACAGCTCGTACTAGGGTGGCTGGTTAGCGCCCATGGTACTGCAGGTAAAATCCCACAATATCTTGACAAAACTACCCGGGGTTGCATCTGGGGTTCTCAGATAAATACTAGGGCTTGGCATGGCAAGGAATGGTTGTGAGGAGGGTGCACCAGGCGAGGGATGCTTGGCAAGGTCACGCGGCGGCCTTTATATAGCACTGGAGCTGGGTCATATTACCGTGGTGAAAGGTAATGAATTTGCCAGCTCGGCTCCGAGGGTCGGGGTCAAAGCCATGGATACATATCTCTCCAAAGTGACGTATCATTGTGGGAAATGTTGGGGTGGTTTTGGTAGATGTGCCTGGGATAGAAAAATCACACTGCATGCTAATATATCCATGCAAGGCTACTATTTAAAACAGAGGCACGACGACAGGCTGCGTTAATTTAAGCGATCACAGGATTACAAAGCGAGGATACACTGGGACTCGACACTACTCGAGCGACTTAGTCTACCTCGTTTACATCCAAGCGGGCGTGCCTTGTGGATGTCGAGGCTTCTCCACGGTTCTCACGATCGGAATTAGCTGGAGAGGGTTGAGGGGCTGCAGGCTCGGGGTAGCTATGATGGCCATCGCGGGGATTGTTGGCCACAACCCCGTTGGAGTGAGCTCCCAAAAGGCGACGAAGCACTTCTGGGGTCATCAAAGCACCTTGGTTGATGGATGGGGCTGACCTCAAGGTCTCGATCGGGTGTCCGAACAACACGACTGGGTTGTCGGCATCGGGCTCATTTCCTTCTCTCGCCGGGGCTCGACGAACCAGCTCTCCACGATCTGCGATCAGATCAATGGTGATTTGATCGAACAGTTCCTCCAGCGCACCTACATAGCGCACTAGGTGCAGCAATGCAGGGTCCGTCTCGTGATCTCCGTTGGCAACTTGGGGTGGTCTACCATATCCTTCACGCCTAGGGTAGTAGTGGAATAGCGACGATTAACTCGGGTGACAGTGCACGAGATGAACTATAGCCTCTCGGCGAGCTAGTTGGATGGCTTGTGGCTCAAAGGAAGTTGTTCTTGGTGAACTGTAGGGCGCTGGTGCTAGACCCTCACCGTAGATATGTCTGATGGCCCAGTAATTGGCGGCTCACCGCTCATGGGTCCTTGGTACACAACATATTGGTGGCTCTTCTAATGCATAGGCACGGCGGGTGAGGTTTGCGAGTATGGTCACAAAGCCTCCAAGGTTGGTTGCTGTGGTCTCATTGTGCACGACGGGGCCAGGCATTATGGCTCGGTCTGGGGTAGAGGCGGTGCTGGGTTGGGGCTAGCATGCCCTTTAATAGAAAAAGGGGACGGAGTCTTCCTCCGCACGCTTGCGAATAAGACACCTTGGGTGCTGATCACTGGCGCGAAATCGACGGGCTAGGTTGATAGGTTGGGCACTGACAGCCAAAAGACGTCGGGTCACTGTGTGGCTATCTTGCAGGAGAATCTTGGCTGGGGTTCGATTATGGTCTGGTGGGTTGGTTTGCCTAAGTTTATTGACCTGGCTAAGATAGGATTAGCCAACGGTCAGCCTGGCTCTGATACCATGTCTGTGGCGACCGGTTTTCCGGGTATTAAATTCCAGAAAATGGCCGTCGTGCTCACCAGCCCTAGGATTACTGTTAGCTGATGAGGCTCCGACTTGATACAGAAATTCCAAGCAAAATACAACATATGTGGTACAAGACCACTCTGGCCTGTGAGTACAATAAAAGGTTTCTAGTGGTTGATGGCGGAAGCGGTTTTGGATCATCAGCATCTATGGGACTCCATTTCCCACGGGAACAGCTGACCAGGTTAACTCCTATCTTCGCGGGGCTGCTATCGTCATTGCTTAGTCTCCGGGGTTGTCGTCGCAACGCTCCTCTCCAAGCAGGAAATCTGGCCAAGACAAAAGCCAGGGACAAGCCAGTGAGTACTTTGAATGTACTCGCAAACATTATGAACACAGGTATAATATAACAACCGATAATCAAGCTTTGAAAATATTCTATGATCACAACGTCAGTCATAAAATAAATCCTTGATGCATGCAGGCAGGTTATTAATATGTAACAACGAATATGTAATAATAGGTAGGAATAAAATGCACCATTCGGATGTCTGAAGCGACTTCTCGAATTGATGGTAAATAACAAGCATGCCACAGTCGGGCGTCTCAGCGACACCACGTAAAGGGCTTATAAATGAAATAAATAACAAACAATGCCACAGTCGGGCGTCTCAGCGACACAACATAAAGGGCTTATAAGAGAAATAAATAACAAACAATGCCACAGTCGGGCGTCTCAGCGACACCACATAAAGGGCTTATAAGAGAAATAAATAACAAAAAATGCCACAGTCGGGCGTCTCACCGACACCACATAAAGGGCTTATTAATGAAATAAATAACAAACAATGCCACAGTCGGGCGTCTCAGCGACACCACATAAAGGGCATATAAAAGAAATAAATAACAAACAATGCCACAGTCGGGCGTCTCAGCGACACCACATAAAGGGCTTATAAAATAAATCGCAGTGAATATCCAGGGGTAAAACCATCCTAGGGATACTCAATACTTCAAATAATGACAGGGGTTAGTCCATAAAAATAATAATCTTAATCATCATAAGTCACAAGTCACGATTCATATTCTGGTTTAACGGTTTCTCCTCCGAAGACCGACACTAAGACCGACACCTGAACCATCCCAGACTGTAATCCTTAACCAAGGAAACGGCTATTCGAATAGGTTTAATCTCTGCAGAGTGTGTGCTCTTTACCCACGAGTAACGGATTCCTTTAGTCCATCGGGACTAATTCCGTCTACGGTCTTTTAATTGAAAACACACCTGACTTGCACACACCAGCTTAACTTACCCGTGTCTGGAATCACCCATGACACCTGTCAAGCAAAACTCTAAGTGGGGAGGCTACAACCTCGCGTAGCATGGGATCAAATTTATATCGCGTGCTCTAAGGGGTGGCCTCCCCTCTCGGTCTCAACCGGAAACACCGATGCCCCCGGACCAGGTGGCCTGCCTACCAGCTACAACCGGTATCTTCCACCATGGCCTCTCTGTACGGTGTGTGCTAGAAAGGGGTTGACGACTTACTGAACCGTACCCTACTTGTTGTAGGGACAAGCGGTAGTACGAAACAAGTATGGGGGTTACTGGAACAAAACTCGATCTACGGTCGACTCAGGAGGTTTATAAATTCCCTGCATGACATGTATCACAAATATATATCAACCAACAGAATCTGTCGGCGTTCTGGGAACTGGGGTCCCCAGACTTGCCTGCCTGCGGCCTGCAGCGTGGCTCGAAGGAGGCCCAGCATGGCCCATCTTCATCAACGCAAGCTCAAGACCCTCGCGAGGGGCCAAGCCTCGCGGGGCGGACGACAAGGAGCTTCCTCAGGCACGGCCTCATCAGGCTGGCTCATGAGGAGGTGGAGAGTTCAAGGCAGGGTACCTCGCGAGGTGCCCATGACGCAAGCCATGACGACCAAGGGCGCCCGGTCGGGCGCCAGCCAGCAGTGATGTCCTCCTTTCCCCTTTGGTGCAAAGGAGCAAGCGCTTGAGAGCATCAAGCAAAGGCATCCGTTTGATTGCAACAAGACCAAGACCAATAGCGGCCGGAAGGAGTCATCGTGGAGCCCAAGCGGGCGTCATCACGAGTCTTTGGCGGCGAGGACCAACTTTAGTCGAGGATAAGTGTACCCGCTGTTCCCCTTCAAAATGGCCAATTGTTGGCGCCCTTCCCGCTCAATATTTGGGAAGAGGCCCAGGGCCTTTGCCTATAAATAGGAGTAGCCACCCCCAGGGCGGGGAGATCCAAATCCTCATCAAGAAACCGGTAGCTAGAGCAACTGAACACCACCTAGCAGTTCATCGCACCCGCCAAGAACAGACCCTCACAAGGCTGTTCTTCCTTGTATTGTTCCTCATCAGCCCAAGAGGCAATCCACCACACCACACACTGGAGTAGGGTTTTACACCACAATGATGGCCCGAACCAGTATAAATCTCGTGTCTCTTGTGCTTTCCCGTTTAGTAGTTTAGGTCCCAGCGATTCGGCGAGGTGCGAGGCGGTGGAGGGTTGGATCTCC
This sequence comes from Aegilops longissima, assembly GCA_021605205.1. Classification (NCBI taxonomy): domain Eukaryota; kingdom Viridiplantae; phylum Streptophyta; class Magnoliopsida; order Poales; family Poaceae; genus Aegilops; species Aegilops longissima. The sequence goes on from CM038678.1 coordinate 439,931,910, forward strand.
GCGCGCACCCCATTGTTCGAACCTCAAGGGTCTGCCTCAAACCAAAATCCGACATTTGGCGCGCCCGGTAGGGGTGTGCGGAATCTGCCTTCCGTCGCCTTGTTCTTCCCGACCACATAACCATGTCGGCCTTCGTCGGGCTCGCGCCGGCGCAGCCGCTCGCCTCCTTGTCGCCCGGACGGCTTCCGACGGCGGCGCCCTCGTCGTTCCTCACCGCCCGCTGTCAACACCGCCACCGGCCCGGCGGAGAACGGGCAGCAAGCATCGTCCTGCGCTCCTCGGCGACCTCTGGGGAGGAGCCACGCAGCTTCCTCGTCACCGGCCCCGTCGCGCCGGTTCCTCCGGCGTCGCGGCCCTCTTGGGCGGCTCGCAGGCGCCGCCTTCCAGCCGCCATGTCAAGACATTCATCCGCCGGGTCGGCGCCGCCTCCTGTGGCGGGGCTCCCTCGGGCGGACGGAGCCGTCGGCCGGGCTGACCTTCGACTCTCGGGACCACCCCACCAACTCGGTCGGCTCAGGTGCGCTCCCCATGCTCTGCACACCCACCATTTGCCAGGTTACCGTCACGAGACCCTCATCGACGGCGGCGCCGGCCTCAACGTACTCTCAGTCGAGGCCTTCAACCTCCTCTGCGTACCCAGGGAGCGGCTGCAGCCCAGCCGGCCTTTTTCGGGCGTAGGAGGAGGGTCATCCAACTCCTTGGGGCAAATCCGGCTTCCGGTGACCTTCGGCACCTACGACAACTTCCGCACGGAACTGGTCGACTTCGACATCGCCCCCATCGGCCTCCCTTACAATGTCATCCTTGGCTATCCAGCGTTGGCCAAATTCATGGCCGCAACCCACCCGAGGTATAACCTCATGAAGATGCCCGGGAGCAGCGGCGTCCTCACCGTGCCCGGGGATACCGAAGGTGCGCTGCGAGCGCTCAGGCTCGCCCTCAAGACAGCGGCATGGCGCAGCCCGCCGATCTGAAGCCCTCAAGCCCAAGGGGCTGCGCCGACCAAGAAGAAGCAGTTGTTCACTCAAGACAAAGCGAAGACCAAGCAGATACATGTCGGCGAGGCGGGTCCTAAACGCCACCTTCACCATAGGCGCCAACCTCGAGCCCGAGCAGGAGGAAGCCCTGGTCAAGTTCCTGCGTCATAACAAGAAGGTGTTACGCCGGGAGCCCGATCGGTGGCGGGGATCCCATGGGGCGTGTCGAGCACCACCTCAACGTGTGCCCCAACGTGCGTCTGTGAAGCATAAGGCGAGAAGGCAGTCCACCAAAAGCAGGCCTTCATCATCCAAGAGACCCATAAGCTAGAAGCCGCGGGGTTATTCATGCAGTCCGATGCAGTTGGCTGGCCAACCCGTGGTGGTGCCAAAGAAGGGAGGAAAGGGCGCATGTGTCGACTTCACCAACCTCAACAAAGCATGCCCGCGGGATCCGTTCCCGCTCCTCGCATCGACCGGATCGTCGATTCCACCGCCGAGTGTGACTGTTATGCTTCTTGGGCGCCTTTTCGGGTATCACCAGATCAAGATGGCGGTGGAAGGCGTGGAAAAACGGCCTTCTTAACCCCGTGTGGAGTGTACTGCTATACATGCATGCCATTCGGGCTGCGCAACGCGGGGGCAACCTTCCAGCGGCTCATGCACATCACCTTGGGCCCACAGCTCGGGAAGAATGTGGAGGCTTACGTCGACGACATCGTGGTGAAGTCTCGCGAGGCCAAGACCTTGATACAAGACCTGGAAGAAACCTTCGCGAGCCTCAACGCAGTGAGCCTGCGACTCAACCCGGAGAAGTGTGTGTTTGGAGTTCCCTCGGGCAAGCTCCTGGGTTTCCTCGTGTCCCACCGAGGCATCGAGGCCAACCCAGAAAAGTTCAAGGCAGTTGAGGACATGTTCCCACCAAAGACCCTCAGGGAAATGCAGAAGCTCACGGGACGCGTAACGGCGCTGGGCCGTTTCATCTCTCGATTGGGGGAGCGGGCGATGCCTTTCTTCCAGATGATGAAGAAAAAGGGGCCCTTCAAATGGACTGAAGAGGCCAACAATGCGTTCCAAGACCTCAAGAGGTACATGACCAGCCCTCCAGTGATGGTGGCCCCGCGCCCTCAGGAGCCCTTGGTACTCTACCTCTCCGCCACTCCCTACTCCGCTAAGCGCAGCCTGGTAGCAATTAGGGAGGCGTCGGGCCAAGACCACAGCCCACCGGAGCTAAGGCAAGGCGAATCGAAGGAACTCGCAAGCCAGCACCATAACGGAAGAAGATCGGGCGTCGCAGCAGAGCACACCAAGGGCGGGAGGCCCTCCATCCAAGCACCCAGCTTCACAGGCGCCGTCACCTCGGGAGGCACCACGGCTTCGGAAGGCGCCACCAGCACCGACACCCCTAGCCTCGTCGAGCACCCGGTGTGCCGTCGGCCACGGTGTTACGGGATGCGAGGGCATGGTACCCATGCCGCAGAAGCTCCTCCTCGCGCTGTTGGTGGCTTCGCGCAAGCTGCGGCACTACTTCCAGGGTCATCCAATCAAGGTTGTCTCGGCCGAGTGGAACATTGAGCTGCAAGCATTCCAGCTCGAGTTTAGCGCAACCAGAGTCATCAAGGGGCAGCACCTGGCAGATTTCATGGCGAATGGGCCGAAGCACCGGCCTCGGGGCGGCGAGATCGATCCCTCTCCCGAGGCGAAGCGCGCCGAATGTTGGGTCATGTACTTGATGGGCGTTCTCCGACGTGGCGCTGGGGCTGGGCGGTGCTCATATCTCCCTTCAGACAAGCTCTACTATGCCGTGCAGCTCTGTTTCCAGCCGGGCGAGATGGTCTCAACAATATAGCAGAATCTGAGGGGCTGATAAGCGGAGTGCAAGGCTGTCGCTGCCACAGGGGTGAAGCGCCTTACCATCAAGGGTGATTCGCAGCTCCTCGTCAATTTCTCCAACAAGGTGTACGAGCCAAGAGATGAACACATGGAGGCCTACCTTGCGGAGGTCCGCAGGATGGAGAAACAGTTACTGGGGTTGGAGCTGCAGCACGTGCCTCATGGCACCAATCAAGAGGCCGACGACATCGCCAAGCGAGCCTCCAGGAGGTTACCCCAGAGGCAGGCGTCTTTGAGGAACGGCTCTTCAAGCCCTCAGCCACTCCGCCGTTATCAAGCACAAGACAGCCTCGGGTGGAGCTCCTCGGCCACTGCCTCGGGAGCCCCACTGTGGCCCGACCTCGAGGCTCGCTTTGCTCCTAACGATGGGACCTCAAGAGGGTGCTGGATCACGGAGCTCAAGAGTTACTTAACGCATGGAACTTTGCGGAGAAGGAGGAGGAGGCGGAGTGTGTGGCCTGACAAGCCACGGCATACTGACATCATGGATGGAGAGCTCTACGAAGCGATCGAATAGCGTATCCTGCGCTGCATCACCAGGGAACAGGGGAAGGAACTGCTGGTAGATATTCATGGTGGAGATTGTGGGCCCATTCGTCGTCACGGGCCCTCGTCGGCAAGGCGTTCTGCAGCGGTTTCTATTGGCCCACTGCGCTCAATGACGCTGTTGAACTTGTGAAGGCTTGCAAGGCTTGCCAATTCCATGCCAAGCAGATCCACCAGCCAGCAGGAGGTCGGCAAACCATCCCCCTCACTTGGCCATTCGCGGTCTGGGGGCTGGACATCCTGGGCCCTTTTCCTCGGGCGCCAGGGGGCTATCTCTACCTCTACGTCGCCGTGGACAAATTCACCAAGTGGGCCGAAGTCGAGGCTGTCCGCACCATCTCCGCTGGTTATGCGGTCAAGTTCATCAAGGGCATCGTGAGCCGGTTCGGAGTGCCGAACCGCATCATCACCGACAACAGTTCGCAGTTCACCAGTAACCTTTTTCAAATGTACTGCGCTAACCTTGGGACGCAGATATGCTACGCTTCGGTGGCGCACCCCCGCAGCAATGGACAGGCCGAGCGGGCCAACGCAGAGGTCCTGAGAGGCCTCAAGACCAGGACGTTCAAGAAGAAACTGGAGGCCTGCGGCAGAGGCTGGTATGACGAGCTTCCATCCATGTTGTGGTCCATCCGCACAACCACAACCAAGCCAACTGGAGAGACCCCCTTCTTCCTGGTCTACGGAACCGAAGCGGTCCTCCCTCACGAGGTCAAGCGTCGATCCGCGCGGGTCCTGGCGTTCGACGAAACACTGCAGGACGCCATGCGGGGGACGGCCCTCGTGCTGGGGGAGGAGCGCCGTCGAGAAGCTGCGCTGCGAGCGGCAAGGTACCAGCAGGCACTCCGGCGATACCACTGCCGCAACATCTGCCCCAGAACTCTCGAGGTAGGGGACCTCGTGCTCCGACGGGTCCTCTCCAGGGAGGGACTGCATAAGCTCTCTCCCATGTGGGAGGGCCCGTTCAAGGTTGTTCATGTTTCCAGGCCCGGCTCCGTGCGCTTGGAGACTCAAGAGGGAGTACCTATACAGAATGCGTGGAAAATCCAGCATCTCCGGAGGTTTTACCCCTAAAAAGGCCTAGTGCCTGTGAAGAATACGAATGCCTGTGAAGCTCATCCTTTTTGGAAAAGGCCCAGTGCCTGTGAAGAAGGCGAATGCCTGTGAAGCTCATCTTTTTCGAGAAAGGCCCAGAGCCTGTGAAGAAGGCGAACGCCTGCGAAGATGTCGCGTTCTGGAAAGGGCCCGGAGCCCGTGAAGAGGGCCAACACCCGTGAAGCTTGCTTCCAAGAAGAAAGGCCCAGAGCCTGTGAAGAAGGCGAATGCCTGTGAAGCTGTCGCGTTACGGAAAGGGCCGGAGCCCGTGAAGAGGGCCAACGCCGTGAAGCTTGCTTCCCGAAGAAAGGCCGGAGCACATGAAGAGGGCCAACGCACAATGAAGCTTCGCCGCCTGTGACACTCTCACGTAATAATGAGTTGGGGCTGTACACGCCCGAGTCTCAGGAGTGCCGGCCTCGGGCCCAGGGCTCCCTCCACGCCAGTGGCAGCACTTAGCTCCTACTGGTGAGAAGGCGTCGAAGACTAGACTAGGTGCCGGACGCGCTTTTTCATTTGCTTTCCGCAGCTTGACTAGTTATTCCCATTTGGAGTTTTATCAAACTATCGCCATCTTTTGGTCTCATGGTTCTTGATCTTTTTGCTCTCTGCCTCGATTTCTCTTGCGTGGGGACTCGCGAGGCAGAAGCCTCGGGAGCCCTCGCGAGTGTTCCTACCCCTATCGCTCAAGTTTTCACGGCCCTGGTCCACAGCTGGAGCACCCCTCCTGACCATGCCTCACGGGCAGCAAAACACGAACACGGGGCCTGGATCGGTCGCTCCCGCAGCCACGGCTGGAGTTCACTTGCGAATGGGCGTACAACAAAAAGGAACAGTATCAGGATAACAAAAGTAGTACAATAATTAACGGCGCGCCCCCACGGGGCCACACATTGTTGTCTTTTTGTGCAGGAGAAAAGAAAGGAAAAGGACAAAAGCAGGTGAAGCACGCCCCGTGCCGGCCCTCTTGGAAGGCTCGATCCGTCTCCGGAGCTTAGGCGGACTCCCTCTCGCGCTTCACCGGGGCGCAGCGGCGAGCGGACCCGCTGCCACCCCCAAGCGGCGGGGCGTGGGGGCTGGCGCGGCCGCTGCTGGAAGAATCACCACCCGAAGAAGAGCTGGTGAAGCTTGAGGAGTCACGGGCATCGCCAGCCGCCCGCGCGCTGCCCTCTCCATCCACGCCGGGGCTGAGTCCTCGGCATGATGCGTCGTCTTCAAGGCAGCACCCATGCGGCGACCGTCTTCCCGAACACCCTCACGTAGAGGGTGGCGTCGCCGTCGTGCTTGAAGTGCAGGAGCACCGCGGCGAAGACGGCGCGCGACCAACGCGTCTGCCACCATGGTCGAGAACAGGTTCCTGTGGCGAGACCTCCGAGAAGCCCACCAAGCCCGGCTGCAGCAGCCATCCGCCGGGGCAGAGGCCACCAGGCGCCACCGGGAGCTCACCCAGAGAAAGCGCGGGAGCTGAAGCCGGACGCCGGACGGCCCCTCTGCCCACACCATGAACTCCGGCAGCGCTTCAGCAGCATGGAGGCACGGCCTCGGGGGACGCGCGGCTGGGGCACGCCCTCCGACCATGGCCGGCCGCTCGTCGCCACGCTGAGAGCCTCCCCCACGACCATGGGGGACCACCGTGGAGGCCACGGGATGCTTGCGAGGGCGACCTCGACCACGCTTAGGCCGAGGAGAGGAAGACTCGACCTGACGGCCCTTCCCCTTCTCTGCGGCCGAGAACTTCCTTGGTGGAGCCATGGAGAAGAAGGAGAGACAAGAAAGGATAGACTGGAAGGGCGCGCGCCGCTCCGTACATATAGCCGGGGAAGGCCAACCGTCGGCCTCCACGATCACCGGTAATCATGACCGACTCTGCATGCAGGGACTTGTTGAATCCGGGTGGTTACCGAGGCATCGTGGGGAAGCAGTGCGCACGCGTCGCCCAAGGCCGCAGGCTATTTGGGCCCGCGACGCTTCGCACTTGCCCTTTCGCCTCTCTGCTCGGCCAAGTTCGGGCGCGCCATTGGCCCGGGGGCTACTATCGGCGTTCTGGGAACGGGGGTCCCCAGACTTGCCTGCCTGCGGCCTGCGGCGTGGCTCGAAGGAGGCCCAGCACGGACCATCTTCATCAACGCCAGCTCAAGACCCTCGCGAGGGGCCAAGCCTCGCGGGGCGGACGACAAGGAGCTTCCTCAGGCACAGCCTCGTCAGGCTGGCTCATGAGGAGGCGGAGAGTTCAAGGCAGGGTACCTCGCGAGGTGCCCATGGCATAACCATGACGACCAAGGGCGCCAGTCGGGCGCCAGCCCGCAGTGTCCTCCTTTCCCCTTTGGTGCAAAGGGAGCAAGCGCAGGCAAGAGCATCAAGCAAAGGCATCCGTTTCGGTGCAACAAGACCAAGACCAGCCCAGCGGCCGGAAGGGAGTCATCGTGGAGCCCAAGCAAAGTCATCACGAGCCTTTGGCGGCGAGACCAACAATCGAGGATAAGTGTACCCGTTGTTCCCCTTCAAAATGGCCAATTGTTGGCGCCCTTCTCGCTCAATATTTGGGAAGAGGCCCAGGGCCTTCGCCTATAAATAGGAGTAGCCACCCCCAGGGCGGGGAGATCCGAATCCTCATCAAGAAACCGGTAGCTAGAGCGACTGAACACCACCTAGCAGTTCATCGCACCCGCCAAGAACAGACCCTCACGAGGTTGTTCTTCCTTGTATTGTTCCTCATCAGCCCAAGAGGCAATCCACCACACCACACACTGGAGTAGGGTATTACACCACAATGGTGGCCCGAACCAGTATAAATCTCGTGTCTCTTGTGCTGTCCCGTTTAGTAGTTTAGGTCCCAGCGATTGGCGAGGTGCGAGGCGGTGGAGGTTGGATCTCCGCGCACCCGGTGTTCGAGCGTCAAGGGTCTGCCGAACCGAAATCCGGCAGAATCAACATTCATTATACCTTACTATGCCATACCGGACATAAGCGTCTCGGCGGAGACCGGCGACAAACTCATGCCTACCCAAGGCGGAGGTTTTCCTGATTCCTCCCAGATGCATGCAAGGCATATGAGGATGATTACCAACACAAGTGTGTTCATTTCCAACAGCTTGGAAATCACAATATGCATCCATGCAAATGATCATATCACATGAAATAACAAGTATACCGAAATGAGGTGGTGTTATAAACGTGTCAACGAACACACCCAAAAATATTATGCCGGGCTCAGAATGCTTGCCTTCAAGGTGTGGAAAGGCAGGGTGCACCCCAAAACTTTTGAAAGTTAGCTTCTCTCCAAAAGTCCTATTTTCAAAAATATTCAAACAACACATACTTTAAAAACAGCACAAAAAGTTGTCTTGAATTTTTTTCAAATAAATCTTAAAATAAACTAGACCAAATTTGAGAGAGGTAGGAAAAAGAATCAATTCATTTGGAGTTGTATTTAAGAAGTTATAGCCAGTCAAATTTAGTCAATTCCTGATTTTTTAATAAAACAGAAAAAGAAAAGAAAATGTTCGAACCGGTACACATCGAAGACGTACTTTGAGATTTACGTCTTCACTTAACCCACGTGGACTGGGGCGGGGTCACTGACAGTAGGTCCAGGGGGCCCACTGGTCAGGTTTGACCAGTCCATCTCTCCCTCCTCTTCCTCTGCCCCGAACGGCGGCGAGGCGACGGCGATCAACGCCGTGACAGCTGCTCCCAGCAGGCTCGGAGGTCGGAATGGATCCGCAAGACCGTGGCGGTCCTCCCGGTGGTCGTTGGGTCGGCGGGGGTGGAGGGAGTCGCCGACGGTGAGCTTCGCGGCGGAGGAGACCTCGGGAGCAAAGTGGTTTTGGGGCTGCGGTGGTTCCCGATCAAAATCGAGTAGGGGGAAAGGTTCACGGGAGGAAGAGAGAGCTTCTGGTGGAGAGAGTGGAGAGGGGGAGGTCCTGGTGGCGCCGGAATGGCCGGGGCATTAGCGGCGCCTGTGATTGCCGGGGATGTAGAAGAAGACCTCCCCGGGTCGGTTTCGAGCTAGGGAAGCGCCATTGGGATGGCCTGAGGTTGCCTGCGTGCGGGGACGGGCTCGGGGCTTCCTTAAATAGGCGAGTCGAGGTGGTTCAGCGGCGGCCACGGATAAGGTCGCCGGTGACCGTCTTTCTGTAGCTTGGACGACGTGGCGGCGACGTGTGCTATAGGACAAGCTTGTGGATGAGCTCGCGCTGTTCCAGGAGGCGGTGGCGGCTGGCGGCTTGGGCAGCACCGACTTGGCCGAGACACGCTGCGGACGCCGCGTGCCGCCAAAGAACTCGACGGCGGTCTTGTAGGGCGCCGAGGGCTGCTTCGTGATGCGGGAGAAGGTTAGTGAGTGCCGTGGCTCCAGGCGGTGGCAAACTAGGGTGCGACAGCGTCGCTCGGGCGGCACATGCAACTGGCGTGCTCTGCTTTCGCGCCCAGGCTGCCTGGGGCGTGCTCGGCCAAATGCTATGGCATCTTGGGGGCTCTAAACCACAAGAGGGTTAGCGGGGTGGGGCTATAGGTTAGGGCAGAACTATTGGACATCTGGTGCAGTCGGGGATTAAGTTCACAGTGTAAACAAAAACTCATGTCAAAATAGATCATGCCCATAAGGTGTTTGACAAAATGCCAGGGGCACTTAGGCATTTCTTGGAGTGGCCAAAACTTCCAGAGTGAGGTCTCTTTAGATAAAAGAGGGGGTGGTAAGGTTAGTTTGTCCAAAGCACAAACTTGCTAGTGCGAGTTTTGCAAAACTTCAATTCTGGACAGAAAGCAAATGGCATTGTTGCAAGCACTTAGGATCATCCAATGGGTCCACTCTCCTGGACTTAAGGGTCTGGCAAGGAGGACTATCAGTAGGAAAAGGAATCATGGATCAAGGAGCAACTAAAAAGGTGGTTGCTGTACAAAACCTCAAGTTGGACCAGAATGGAAAAGAGGATGTTTCACTCAGTTTTTCCAAAGGATATCATTAGGTTTTTGCACAACGTTGATTAATATACTCCTGTAGACATCCCAAAATTTTTGTAGAAGTTTTAAAGAAATATTTGAATTGGTTGTAGTGTAAAAATGCTCTCTGGACCAGATTTGAAAATATGGTGTAGAGCTCAAAATATTCAATGGGCAGAAGATATTTTTGCACAAAAGTGGTTCAAATACTCCATATGACATCTCCAAATTTTGGTGGGATTTTGAATGAATTTATAAAATGGTTGTAGTACAAATGGGACCATAAAACTATGGGAAACCATTTTCAAGAAAAATAAGGATCAGGAAGAATATTATATAATTAATTACTCTGATAAAAGAAAAGATTTTCTTGAGAGGGTAAACAAGTCCAATATCATAAGTGAAGGGTTCTCATCTTAGGGAACAACTCCAAGATAACCAAGAAAAGAATGGTTCTGAAATCAAGAAAAACCAAGGAAAAGGAAAGTTAAATGTAACATCCCAAATTTCCTATTTGGTATGTTTTACAATTATAGCTAAGCATCTATGCATGTTGTTTGAATTTGAGTGGCATTTGAAGTTTCAGAAGTTTTGAAGTTGCTGGAATTGAATTCAAATTTTGGCATGTGGAAACCATTTCAAAAACTATGCCTGATAAATACTTGAGGAAAAAGTATGAGAGGAGTAAACATGACACTCCAAAAATATCAGAGGAAAACATTGCCAAAAGTTTTGAATTCAAATTTGAGTTTTATTTGAATTTTGGAAAAAATGATTTTTTATAAAGTTTGGATTTTTCCCCTGGAAAAATGTTCAAATGATAGGGAATATTCCCCTGATCATTTTGATATATATATGTCCTATATAAAATATTTATATTTTATATATTATCTCTGTTTTTGTTTTTCAAAAAATTAAAAAATTAGAAAAAGAAAAGACCCAGCGCCACCAAAGCCGATTGCCCACCCAAGACTGGCAGCCCAATCGAGCCGGCCCAGCCAGCGCCACCAGCAGCCCAATGAGCCATCGACCCACCCCTCGCCGAGAAAACCAAGATTTATCCCTCAACTACGAGGGGAGGTAAGGAACTGCCATCTAGCTCTGCACTTGATTCTCCTTCTGTTTTGAGTAAACTTGCGACACCTAAACCTGCTTCTCCTATTAATCCTGATATGTCGCATGTTATTGATGATGCCATTTCTTCTATGCATGATGCTTATGATGAAACTACTTCTATGCTTGATAATACTATGCCACTAGGTGAATTTCTGGATGAACAACTTGCTAGGGCTAGGGAGAATGAAATTATTGAAACTGATAATATTGATGAAAGTGATGATGAAGATTCTGCCCCTAGATATGAATTGCGTGTTGTGCCTGAGGGTTATGTTATGGATGAAGAAACTGCTAGAGATTTTTGTTGCTTGCAATGATAGACATGATCTTAAGAAATTATAGCTAAGCTGAAAGAAAAATCTTTGAATGCTAGAATGAAATATGACCCTTCTTTTGCTACTTCACCTATCTGTATTACTGATAAGGATTATGATTTCTCTGTCGATCCTAAGTTAATTACTTTGGTTGAATCTGATCCTTTCTATGGCAAGGAATCTGAAACTGTTGTGGCACATCTTACTAAATTAAATGATATAGCCACCGTATTCACTCATGAGGAAGAAATTCATTACTACTATATCCTTAAGCTATTTCCGTTGTCATTAAAGGGTGATGCTAAAACATGGTTTAATTCTCTTGATCCTGGTTGTGTGCGTAGTCCCCAGGATATGATTTATTACTTCTTTGCTAAATATTTCCCCGCTCATAAGAAACAAGTTGCTTTAAGGGAAATATATAATTTTGTGCAAATTGAAGAAGAGAGTCTCCCACAATCTTGGGGGAGGCTTCTCCAATTGCTTAATGCTTTGCCTGATCATCCTCTCAAGAAAATGAAATACGTGATATCTTTTATAATGGACTAACCGATGCTTCCATAGACCACCTGGATAGTTGTGCTGGTTGTGTTTTTAGGGAAAGAACTGTCGATCAAGCTGAATTGCTATTGAATAATATGTTGACTAATGAAAATAATTGGACACTTCCTGAACCAACTCCGAAGCCAAGTCCGAAAAAGGGGTATTCTATTTCTCAGTCCTAAAGATATACAAGAGGCAAAGAAATCTATGAAATAAAAGGGTATTAAAGCTGAACATGTTAAGAATTTACGACCTATTGAAGAAATGCATGGTCTTGATAACCCGACATAGGTAGTAAAGGTAAATTCTCTCTATATATATGATAAAGCTGAAATCCCGTCTACTAAGCTTGCTAGCCAATGCTTGGATGAGTTTGATGACTTTATGGTTAAATAAGAAAACTTCAATTCTTATGTTGGTAGACAATTGAAACGTAATGCTTATATGATTGAACACTTGAGTGATTATATGTCTAGAGTTAAAGGTGAACTTAAACTTATTAGTAAACATGCTTCTATGGTTACCACTCAAGTAGAACAAGTGCTTAAAGCTCAAAATGATTTGCTCAATGAATTAAATAACAAGAAAAATGACAATGATGTTAGAGTTATGACTAGAGGGGGTAAAATGACTCAGGAACCTTTGTATCCTGAGGTCCACCCTAAGAGAATTGAACAAGATTCTCAGAGAACTAATGTTGATGCACCTTGTCCTTCTAAGAGGAAGAAAAAGAGAAATGATAGGACTTTGCATGCTTCTAGTGAACCTATTGTTGACACACCTGAGAATCGCAATGATATTTCTATTTCTGAGGCTGAAACAAAATCTGGTGATGAACATGAACCTAGTGATAATGTTAATGATGATGTTCATGTTGATGCTCAACCTAGCAATAACAATGATGTAGAAATTGAACCTGCTGTTGATCTTGATAACCCACAATCAAAGAATCAACGTTATGATAAGAGAGACTTCGTTGCTAGGAAGCAAGGTAAATAAAGAGAACCATGGCTTCAGAAACCCATGCCTTTTCCTCCTAAAACCATCCAAGAAAAAGGATGATGAGGATTTTGAGCGCTTTGCTGAAATAATTAGACCTATCTTTTTGCGTATGCGTTTGACTGATATGCTTAAAATGAACCCTTATGCTAAATACATGAAGGATATTGTTACTAATAAAAGAAAGATACCAGAAGCTGAAATTTCCACCATGCTTGCTAATTATACTTTTAATGGTGGAATACCTAAGAAACTTGGAGATCCAGGAGTACCAACTATACCATGCTCCATTAAAAGAAAATATGTTAAAACTGCTTTATGTGATCTTGGAGCCGGTGTTAGTGTTATGCCTCTCTCTTTATATCATAGACTTGATTTGAATAAGTTGACACCTATTGAAATATCTTTGCAAATGGTCGATAAATCAACCACTATACCTGTCAGTATTTGTGAGGATGTGACTGTTGTGGTTGCAAACGTTACTATTTAAACGGACTGTGTTATTCTTGATATTCCCGAGGACGATAGTATGTCTATTATTCTTGGTAGACCCTTTTCGAATACTGCAGGGGCTGTTATTGATTGCAACAAAGGCAATGTCACTTTTCATGTTAACGGTAATGAGCATACGGTACACTTTCCGAGGAAACAACCTCAAGTCCACAGTATGAATTCTATTGGAAAAATTCCAACGATTACTATTGCAGGTTTTGAATTTCCTCTTCCTACTGTCAAAAAGAAATATGATATTCTTATTATTGGGGACGTGGATATCCCCATTGAGGTAACCTAGTGCTATTCGAAAATTCTCCGATTTCATGCGATTCAGAATGAGTTTGACAACAAGACTTGATCAACCTTGTTAGTGGATTCCTTTTGATGAGCATGAGATGGATGAAGTTAGAAAGCACAACTCTCTGTACCCTCCTTTTACTTTCTGTTATTAAGATTAAATAAAGCAAAAATAGTAGTTTATGACTGTTTTCTGAATTATCCGTGCAATAAAAAATACCCTGAAAATAAAAGTTCTCCAAATGCCCTGAAATTGAAATATGATTTTTTGTAGAATATTTAAGAATATCTGGCACTGAGAACACATCAGGGGGAGCCACCACTTGGCTACGAGGGTTCAGGGCGCGTTTGTTGGATCACGGATTCCGGCAAGAACCTTGAGGTTCCAACTCTGGGGTGCACGCGAAGTTCTTTCCCTACCGATCCACTCCCTAGCTTGCTAAGATCTCACGGACGAACTCAACGAACTCACAACACAAGAGACGCAAGATTTATACTGGTTCGGGCCACCGTTGTGGTGTAATACCCTACTCCATTATGGTGGTGGTGGATTGCCTCTTAGGCTGATGATGAACAATACAAGGGGAAGAACAACCTCCTGAGGTTGAGGTGTTCTTGTGCTCTGTGTGTGGGTGAGGTTTACTCTGGATCAGGTCGAGCTGCCTCTGAATGAGTTATCCCTACGGTGGTGGCTAGTTCTACTTATATAGGCCCTTGTCCTCTCCCCAAATATTGAGCGGGAAGGGAGCCAACAACGGCCAATTTGAAAGGGGACAACTAGTACAGCTTATCCTCACAAAAGCGGTCTTCGCCTGCCAAAGGCTCTGGTGGTGACGCCGCCTTGGGCTCCATGGTGACCTCCGTCTTGCCGTCCTGCTGGTGTTGGTCTCATTGCACCGATGTGGAAACCTTTGCTTGACGCCTTGGTACTCCGGGCCTGCACTTGCTTCCTTAGCACCAAAGGGGAAACAAGGACACTGCACGCTGGCGCCCGCCTGATCTTGATCGTCATGGCTCACTTCACGAGAACCTCGCGAGGTTTGCCTCGCCTTGATCTCTCCACTCCTCGCGAGCCAACCTGGTGAGGCCACTCCTGAGGAGGTCTTGCGTCGTCCGCCTCGCGAGGCTTGGCCCCTCGCGAGGGTCTTGAACTCCTTGTTGATGAAGATGGGCCGTACGGGCCCACGCGCAGAGCCACGCCGTGGGCCACAGGCAGGCAAGTCTGCGGACCCCCATTCCCAAAATGCCGAAAGTAGCCCCCAGGCCTAAGGCGTGCTCGGGCTTGGCTTCGAGGCGAAGCCAAAGGTCAAGCATGGAGCACCGCGGGCCCCAAAACCTGCGGCCTTGGTCGATGCGTGGCGGTTGATTGGACATCGGCATCTCCGCTTCCCCACGCTGCCTCGGCAACTGCCCGACTTGACAAGTTCATGCGACATGCAAGGGAAAACCATCATTACCTGTGATCGTGGGAGGCGCCGGTTGGCTTTCTCCTGCTATAAATGGGGAAGGGGTTAGAGCCCCCGTCGCCCATCTCTTCCCAGTCCGCTTGCTTCTTCCTCCTTGCTCCTCTGCTAGTAGCAATGGTGTCGTCGAAGAGGTTCTCTGCCGCGGAGAAGGGTAAGGCCCCACGCGAGGGGCCCGGCTCTCCGGCGCCCAAGCGTGGACGCGGCCGTCCCCGCAAGCACACCGCGACCCCCGCCGCGGCCCCTTCCTCCCGCGGTGGCGCCGCTGCACGTGGCAGGGGTCGTTTCGCTCGCGGCAGCCCTGCTGATGAGAGGAGACGTGTTGTGGTTGTTTGGCCTCCCGGACCGCGCTTCCACTCGGCGGAGGTGCTGCCGGAGTTCGTCGTCTGGTCAGAGGATCCGGCCGGCAACTAGCTTCAGCTTTCGTGCTTCTTTGCCGACGAGCTGCCAGCCTCCGGTCCAGGTGGGCTCTGGCTGCAGGCGGACGGTTGCTACAACAGGGCTTCTTGGGTTGTGGTCGAGGTCTCCGTCGCGGGTAACATAGCTCTGGCCCGCGGTTGGCAGACGTTCGCCCCCGCGCGTGGCCTGGGCAGGCGGTGCACCCTCCATTTCAAGTACGTCGGTGATGCGACCCTCTACGTGAGGGTGTTTGGGGAAGATGTTCACCGCGCCGGGTGCTGCCCCGAGGTGAACGACGGCAAGGAGGTGCTCGGCCTTGGCGATGGTCGGGATGAGGTGGGGGCGAACCCGCCCTTGGTACCGACCGGATCTCGTCCAGCTACGGTGGATCTTCTTCTGGCAACAGCTCCAGTAGTGGTGGCTACAACCAACCGCCACGCCGCCGTGCCCGCTTCGAAAGTGGCGGCGGGTCATCTCGTCGCTACGCCTCCGTGAAGCGCGAGAAGGGGTCCGGCTGAGCTCAGAACGTCGCCAAGAGCCCGCCCCCTTGAACCACTGTGGGGGCGAGCGTCGCTTTTATTTTGTTCTTCCTTTTCTTCCTGTATCACAGTGGGACTAGTATGGGCCCCGGAGGGGCGTGTATCGAACCGTGATTCCTCAATCACTATATTGTGCTGTTCTGTGCCGTTGTTTTGTGTGGAAATAACTTAGCTTTGCGCGTTCAGGGTAGCCTCCTCTTCATGAGGCACTTGCTTCCTGGTGCCCATCTTGACTCAGTGGTCGCTCAGGTACTACAAAAAATTTGTTAGGAAGCTCGCTAGGAGACTTATCGTTCACCCAAGCCTTTTTCCCAGCGCTTCATGTCGCGGTACCCGAGGGGCACAGATTAGGAAAGGTGCACCAGCTTGTGGGCTCGAACGAGGGTGCCTCGTGAAAAAGTAGACGGAAGGCAGGGAGAAGGAAAAATGTTCACGAGGGCACCTGCCTACCCCCTCGCGAGGTAAGCGAGAGAGAGAAAACAAGTTAACTGGAGTCAGAAATAGCGGCGAAAGGCGACGGAACCAAATCAGCAAGGAACACCAGAAGCAAACTTCAATTAAAAGAAGGTGAGCCAACTACGGAAAGCAAATGAAAAGCCACGTCCGGCACCTAGTCTAGTCTTCAAGTCTTCTCACTAGCGCGGAGCTAAGTGCTGCCACTAAGACGTGGGAGGGATCCTCCGAGGCCCGAGGGCGACACTCCTGAGACTCCGGGGCGTGTACAGCCCCACTCATTATTACGTGAGAGTGTCACGGGCAGCGATCTTCATAGGCACTAGGTCTTATTCACAGGCACTGGGCCTTTCTTCACAGGCGCTGGGCCTTGCTTCATGGGTAGAACTTCCGGAGGTGTTGGATGTTCCAGGCGTTCTGGATTCGCACCCCATCCTGCGTCTCTAGGTGCGCGGCGCCATGCCTGGAGACATGGACAACCTTGAACGGGCCCTCCCACATGGGTGAGAGCTTATGCAGCCCCTCCCTGGAGAGGACCCGCCTCAGGACGAGGTTGCCCGCCTCGAGCGTCCTGGAGCGGATGTTACGGCAGTGGTATCGCCGCAGCGCCTGCTGATACCTTGCCGCCCGTAGTGCGGCTTCGCGGCGGCGTTCCTCCCCCAGCACGAGGTCCATCCCCGCGTGGAATCCTGTTGCATTTCATCAAACGCGAGGATTCGTGCGGAGCGATGCTTGACCTCGTGAGGGAGGACCGCTTCTGCTTCGTAGACGAGGAAGAACGGGGTCTCGCCCGTCGGCTTGGCGGCGGTGGTGCGGATGGACCAAAGCACGGACTAGAGCTTGTCGTACCAGCCCCTGCCGCAGGCCTCCAGCTTCTTCTTGAAAGTCATGGTCTTGAGGCCCCTCAGGACCTCAGCGTTGGCACGTTCGGCCTGATCATTGCTCCTGGGGTGCGCCACCGAAGCGTAGCAGATCTGCATTCCAAGGTTAGCACAGTATGTTTTGAAGAGATTACTGGTGAACTACGAGCCGTTATCAGTAATGATGCGGTTGGTGACCCCGATGCGGCTCATGAGACCCTTGATGAATTTGACCGCAGAACCAGCTGGGATGGTGCAGACGGCTTCCACCTCCGCCCACTTGGTGAACTTGTCAATCGAAACGTAGAGGTAGACCCCAGGCGCTCGAGGGAACGGGCCCAAGATATCCAGCCCCCAGACCGCGAACGACCATGTGAGTGGGATGGTCTGGAGGCCCTGAACCGGTTGATGGATCTGCTTGGCGTGAAACTGGAAGGCTTCACAGGACCTCACCAGCTCGGCTGCATCGTTGAGCGCCGTGGGCCAGTAGAATCCGCTGCGGAATGCCTTGCCGATGACGGTCCGTGATGACGAGTGGTGCCCGCAGTCCCCTCCATGTATGTCAGATAGTAACTCCTTCCCCTGGTCTCTGGAGATGCAACACAGTGAAACGTCATTTGGTCGCTTCCTGTACAACTCACCATCATTTGGTCGCTTGGCCCCTCGCGAGGCTCTTGAACGCCTTGTTGATGAAGATGGGCCGTACGGGCCCACGCGCAGAGCCACGCCGTGGGCCGCGGGCAGGTAAGTCTAGGGACCCCCGTTCCCAGAACGCCTACAGCGCCCCCACCTCGTGGGCCCCATGTGGCCCCCTGCACTTATTCCTACACCCACACACTTCATATTTCTCCAGAAAAAATAACCACACAGCTCAAACTCGTGTTCTAGCTTGTTTTGCTGCGATTTTTGATCTCCTTGCTCAAAGCTCCACTCACAAAACTTCTTTGGGGGATGGTTCTTCGGTATGTGACTCCTCCAATGGTCCAATTAGTCTTTGTTCTAGTGCTTTATTCATTGCAAATTTTTGCTTCTTAGGTGTCCCTGTTCTTGAGCTTGCATGTCAAATTTATTTGGTCCGAAGTAGTTGTAATGCATGATATAGTCTATAGGCACTTGTGGGAGTAGTTGCTATCAAGTTTGTTGAGTTTGGTTCACTTTTATTTCAAGTTACTAAAAATTTCAGAAATTTTTCAGAGGAAGAAATATGTTTAGGAAAATGTACCAAGGTGGTTCTTCAAGGAAGCAAGCACCAAGGCTCGCGATACGTGAGCCGGACTATGAACTACCAAGAGAAGCTCAAGTGCGGCCTTGTGAATGGCCGTCAGAATATTTTATGGTCCGAGTAGGCATTAAGGAGGAATTTGACGCATATGTGTGAAATGCTGAACTCGAGGGCTTCGTGTCAGATAAGTGCCCCCAACATTACTACCTAACTGACTCCTTTGTGAGAAGGTTTAAATTTACATCAGCACGCAATTCTCACATGGTCCTGTTTGATATTTATGATAAATCTTATACCATGGATTTAGAGGATTTTAATACTGCTTGTAAACTCCCGCAGTGGGGTAGTGCTAATGAACCTCGCAAATCTGAATATAAAGACTTTCTTGCTAGTATAACTGTGGGGGAATCTAGGGAAATCATGCAAGCCACCATAGGGAGCATTCATTTTCCTGCCATACATTACTTTGCTCTCTTTATAGGTAGATGCATTAACGGTAAGGATGATGCATGTCACATATGCGTTCCCGATCTTAGTGTTCTCAAGAGTGCTGTATTAGGAGATAAACAATATAACTTGGGAGCTATTGTTGCATGAAGGTTGCATCATAACAGTATTAGCGGAGATTTGTTTCGTGGAATTTATGCAACCCGTTTAGCTAATTTTCTTGACGTACCAATTCGTGAAAATGATATGGAGTTGCCTCCTGCTTATCTAGATTTTAATGCTATGGTTTGTCATCAGTTTGTTGAGAGGAATGAACAGTCTCTCCAGTACCGAATAATCTTTGACAGACGTCGCGCTGTCCATATCACTCTCCCTGCTCCTACTTTCTTTGACTTTCAGGCAAAAATGAGATATGTTATAACCAGGGAGGAGGCGAACGAGTACGAGAGGAGGACGGAGGCATCTCGCCTTCAAGCTGCAGCTCTTGAGGTAGTTGCTGCTGCATCTCTGTACGGCCCCAGTTACAACTTCGGATATCCGCCAGGCCATCCATGGGCATAGACCAACTTAGGCCAAAAGCCTAAGCTTGGGGAGTACATATTTCTCACCGACATTACATTCATGTTCACACACTCATTCTAGTTGTCGGTGCTCATACTTTTTCATTGTACTATCCATGCTAGTTTATTTTCCTTTTTCTTGCTTTTTTCTTGTGTGCTTGAAAAACCTTAAGAAAAAAAAATTAGTTGTAGCTTTTAGCTAGTTTATTTTCCATGCCTGTAGTAGTCTTTCCCTAATAATAAAGCACGGGTTGAGTCTGTCGGGTTCACCGTCGCGCCAGTTTTTCAAAAAAGCCCCTACTGGTTTCTGTATTCAACCCGGAGTCCCTACATAAGTGGATCTGCAAAAACATTTTGATTTTGCAAATTAACCCTTGCATTTTGCACTCCTTTGTTCATCTTATCCACCGGATGGAAGGGGCGCATGCTCACCGACTGCACCC
This sequence comes from Aegilops longissima, assembly GCA_021605205.1. Classification (NCBI taxonomy): domain Eukaryota; kingdom Viridiplantae; phylum Streptophyta; class Magnoliopsida; order Poales; family Poaceae; genus Aegilops; species Aegilops longissima. Next base: position 439,951,512 of record CM038678.1, read on the forward strand.
TCCGCGGGGACGCCGCGGCCGCCATGGCAACCTTCGACGCTGCCGTCTCTGGCCCGGACGTGGCGCCCGACCTCCGCCTCGCCGCGCACCAGTACAACCAGCTCCTCCACCTGCTCGCCTCCGCGGATGGCACCATCTTCCCCGTCCACCCGACCGCCGCCGCGCGCCGCGTGTTCGCTGGCATGCTGGAGGCCAGGGTGCCCCCTTTCGAGGCCACCATCACCTTGCTCGCATGCGTCGTCGCTGCAGATGCTGAGGGCACCTATGAAGCCTTCATGCTCGTCTCCATGCGGCGGAACTACGGCCTCGTGCCGCACCTCCGGTCCTACAGCCCCGTGCTTGCCGCATACTGGCGTGCAGGAGAGGCTAGCAAGGCCTACGCGGTCGAGGCCCACATGGCGGCCTCCACTGCATCGCCGGAAGAGCCTGAGCTCGCCCCGCTCCTTGAGGTCAGCACGAAAGCCAGGGACACAGACAAGGTGTTTGAGTATATGCACAAGCTGCGGTGAGATGTCGGCTGTGTGACAGAGGAGATCACCAAGGGGAAGGGGTGGTTCCGGAGCTGGTAAGGCTGGTGACCCTCGACCGCCGCAGGACGCTGGACCTATCCCACGCCGCCACCACCTGGACGCTGTGCTGGAGGCCCTCGCGGCCGCTCGGAGGCGGGCGCGTTCCTCCACAAAACCTTGATCTGGAGCTTCGACGACGTAGGCCTCCATGCTGGGCCAAGGAGGAGAAGAATGGGGGCACATCGGAGGTGCCGGTCGAGCGCGCCGTCGAGGACGTTGATGACGGCAACACGGGCGAGGCCGGGGAGGAGATCATGGTTGATGCTTTACCGCCTGAAGTTGTTGACCTGGAACAAGAGGGTAAGGTGGATGTGAGAGCGGAAGTACACACCATGGTGTAGGATGTCGTGGTGTCCGAAGCACCTGAGGTGCCGGAACCAGAGGTGAAGAGCGAGGAGGTGGTGGTCCGGGACACAACCAAGGTGCATCCTGCGCATCAACCAGAGACGAAGGTCAATGAGGTGCTGGTCAGGGATACGGACACGGATGTTGTGGTGCAGGAACCGGAAGCAAAGGGTGAGGTGTCACGGTCTCGTGAGGCAGCTGGTGCGCAGACTACATAGGTACATAACGTTTCTGCTTGTTTACCATCCATCCCCAACATTTTTAAGCTGTGATGTCTCATTAGGCTTGCTACTTTTGTTGCTGGTGTTACGGGGGCAGGCAGTGGTGGTGGCTGCTGCATAGATGTCTTTGCTGGTTCAGAGAGATAGATGGAGGTGAGTTTGTTCTATGCTTATGATCGTGTTTGATAATGCATGTACAATGAGAGTGCCATTCGGTCAATTGTTTGTATGAATTCTGTAAAAGTTGTGTTATCATGAAAGTGAACAAAATCTTGTATGTCAAGACCTTTGAGTTTGAGATGCAGATTTGTATTCCCTGTGAATAACTTAACTCTGACATCTTTACTTAAAAAAATTTGATGCAACTGGGGAACTTGTATCATTTGTTAGGTATAAATGGCAGGAGCACAGCCTATTCAGTAAATACGAACTTTCCGCATCTCATGTTCAAAGTGACATCTTAAAGGCTTTGTCTTTCTAGCGTTGTCTGCTCACAATTCACCACCCTTCTTGATGAATTGGTATGCTCTTGGTATTAGCATTTAACATATTCTGTACAAACATGTCTTGGATTGTTTTTGTAGGATTAAATATAGCAGCACTTGTGCTTTTATCATTCCGTCTTAAAGTATTCACACTGTTGGAACCATATGTGTACAATTGGAAACATATTTTACCGAGTTAAGAGAAAATGATGCCGGGAGGCGTCGGCTGAGCAGCGATGGCTCGAGCACAAAGTAGGCGTTTTAGAGACACATTAGTATTTTTTTGATAGAGACTACTGGTAGTTAGAATGATTTCACTGTCGAGGTGATCCTTACACATTCATCAATATTTAATAACGACAGTGAATTTATCTCTATATATCTGCCTTCTTACCTTTTTGGGGCTTGGACTTGCTCTATATGATATTACAGGGCTTGAATGAACCGCAGATTTCGTAAATCAGTAGTGTTGCTATGATTTTTCACTGCCACATGTTTTAACTTAATTATTGGAATCAGGAGCCCTCTCGAATTACTTATGCCCCTGGTGATTTGAGAGCTAATATTCTATTTCTCCAAATACCAGTATGATGATTGCATTAAGGATTGTGATACGACTATTGAGAGGGGAAGGGAACTTCATGCTGACTGTGCTGACTTCAAGATGGTCTCAAGGGCACTAACAAGGAAAGCAACTGCTCTTGTCAAACTTGCCAAGTCTTCCAAAGACTACGATGTTGCCATTGAGACTTTCCAAAAGGCTCTAACTGAGCATCAAACCCAGATACCCTGAATAGACTAAATGATGCTGAACGAGCAAAGAAGGAGCTCGAGCAACAAGAGTATTATGATCCATAAAAAGCTGATGAGGAGCGAGAGAAAGGTAAGATGCGTGAATTATACTGTTAACACTGCTTTTCTGCCCCTAATAGTGTGGGGCAGTTAATGATGAGGTTATCTGTTTAATGAGTTCCCTAAGCAGCAAAAATACCTGTAAGCGGTGAAGCATTACCTTTGAGCAAGCTCCAGAGAAACTGAAGGATCCGAAGTTAATGTTGAAGGTAGTTCTTTGTTTAATGAATCACTCGAATATGCCCGTTGCAACGCACGGGCACCTTTACTAGTAATAATTAAAAGAAAACCCAAAAAAAATTCCGTTCTTCTTTTTGCCTGTTGGGAGCTTTCCCGTGTAAATAGTTTTGTTTCCTTTCTTTTCTTTGGGGGTCGAGAGGAGAGACCATGATGAAAATGTTGAAGTGGCTCTTATATGCATTATTGTGGAATTAACAAAGAGCCCATATTACCTTGTATTCTCCTTTGTATTAGATGCTTGCAGATTCTTGCTTAGTCCAATTGCACGTGCACTATTATTATTATCCACACTGTTCGGTCGTGCAAGTGAAAGGCAATAATGATGATATATGATGGACTGATTGAGATGAGAGAAGCTGGTATGAACTCGACCTCTCTTGTTTTTGTAAATATGATTAGTTCATCGTTCCCGATTCAGCCTACTATGAATGAAACATGTTTGCAATGACAATTAGAGATCATAGCTGCTCATGCCATGCTTAATTAGCTAGGAGTTTATAATGGTTTACCTAGTGTGCCAACATGCTATTAAAATGGTTGTGATGTGGTATGATAGGGTGGTATCCTCCTTTAAACTATTCGAGTGGCTTGACTTGGCACATGTTCACGCATGTTGTTGAAACAAAATCAACATAGCCTCCACGATATTTATGTTCATGGTGAACTATACCCTCCTCATGCTTGCACTCATTTTTGATTAATTTTAATGCATGTTCATGACTGTTGTCGCTCTCTAGTTGGTCGCTTCCCAGTCTTTTTTCTAGCCTTCACTTGTACTAAGCGGGAATACTGCTTGTGCATCCACTTCCATAAACCCCAAAGTTGTTCCATATGAGTCCACCATACCTTCCTATATACGGTATCTACCTGCTGTTCCAAGTAAATTTGTATGTGCCAAACTCTAAACCTTCAAATGAAATTCTGTTTTGTATGCTCGAATAGCTCATGTATCAACTAGGGAGGTCTGTATCTTCCATGCTAGGCGGGTTATTCTCAAGAGGAGTGGACTCCGCTCCTCACTCACAAGAAAATGGCTGGTCACTGGGATGCCTAGTCCCATGCTCAAACCAAATCAAAATAATTGCAAACAAAACTCCTCGAGGACTGTTGTTAGTTGGAGGCACCCGTTGCTTCGGGCAAGCCATGGATTGATGCTTGTTGGTGGTGGTGGAGTATAAACTTTACCATTCTGCTTGGGAACCGCCTATAATGTGTTTAGCATGGAAGATATCGAGATCTCTCAGTTGTTATGTTGACAATGAAAGTATGCCGCTCAAATATTTATCTCTATTTCAAAAATCGAGCTCTGGAACCTCTACAAATCCATGCTTCCCTCTGCGAACGGCCTATCTATTTACTTTTATGTTGAGTCTTCATCCTCTTATTAAAAAGCACCAGTTGGAGAGCACAGCTACCATTTGCATCCATTACTATTAATTTGTATTGAGTATGACTATGACTGGATCTCTTTTACCATGAATTACAATGTCTAGTCAGCCCTTGATCTTCAAAGGTGCTCTGCATTTATGTTTTGCGGTCTCAAAAAGGGCTAGCGAGATACCATCTTGTTATATCATATTATGATTGTTTTGAGAAAGTGTTGTCATCCGAGATTTATTATTATTGCTCGCTAGTTGATTATGTCATTGATATGAGTAAACATGAGACCTAAGTGTTATTGTGAATATGGTTAGTTCATAATCGCTGAAAACTTGAATGATGGCTTTACATATTTGCAACAACAAGAGCAAACAAAGTTTGTAAAAGCTTTTCTTTCTCACTTTCAGTTTGTCAACTGAATTGCTTGGGGACTAGCAAAGGTTTAAGCTTGGGGGAGTTGATACGCCTCCATCGTATCTGGTTTTCCAAACACTTTTGCCCTAGTTTTGGACTCTAACTTGCATGATTTGAATGGAACTAACCCGGACGATGTTTTCAGCAGAATTGCCATGGTGTTATTTTTGTGCAGAAATAAAAGTTCTCGGAATGACCTGAAACTTCACGGAGAATATTTTTGGAATATATAAAAAATACTGGGGAAAGAATCAAGACCAGGGGGCCCACACCCTGTCCACGAGGGTGGGGGGCGCGCCCCCTGTCTCGTGGGCCCCTGAGGCTCCAACGACCTCAACTCCAACTCCATATATTCACATCCGGGGAGAAAAAAATCAGGGAGAAGGATTCATCGCGTTTTATGATACGAAGCCACCGCCAAGCCCTAAACTCTCTCTGGAGGGCTGTTCTAGAGTCCGTTCGGGGCTCAGGAGAGGGGAATCAGTCGATGTTGTCATCATCAACCTTCCTCCATCACCAATTTCATGATGCTTACCGTCGTGCGTGAGTAATTCCATCGTAGGCTTGCTGTACGGTGATGGGTTGGATGAGATTTATCATGTAATCGAGTTAGTTTTGTTAGGGTTTGATCCCTAATATCCACTATGTTCTGAGATTGATGTTGCTATGACTTTGCTATGCTTAATGCTTGTCACTAGGGCCCGAGTCCCATTAATTCAGATCTGAACCTATTATGTTTTCATGAATATATGTGAGTTCTTGATCCAATCTTGCAAGTCAATAGTCACCTATTATGTGTTATGATTCGGTAACCCCGAAGTGACAATAATCGGGACCAATCCCGATGATGACCGTAGCTTGAGGAGTTCATGTATTCACTAAGTGTTAATGCTTTGGCCCGATACTCTATTAAAAGGAGGCCTTAATATCCGTTAGTTTCCCCTAGCACATATGCCCGTGCGTTGCAACGGTAGAGATATTCTTTTGAGAAGCAATGGAAGAGATAATTGATGTGTCCATCAAAAACGATCTGCACAGCAGTGCAATAGAGAGAGGAGTTGTGGTCTTCTCGCGGGTCGTGTTTGTCCCGCGAGATGTTGATAGTGGTGGGGTTAGTCGGCGTGGCGGCAACCGTCCAACTTGTGCCTTTTTTTCCTCCCGGTCTGCCTCTGTCTCGGGGTTGTGTCTTCCTCCTCATTTGGTAGCTATGTAGCGACCTTCGTGGCACGGTTGTTTCGACCACTCTCTCTTACGATGGCGTAACCGAATGGATTACTAATTGTAGGGCATAAGTCCTATTTCATTAGCATATTTAGTGCATAACCAGATATCAATGTCCCTTCTCTATTAGGGTTTATTCTCTTTTATTATTTTAGCGCTCACGTGCCCAATTTTTTTTATTCAGTGAAACCAACATATTCTTTTTTATTGACCCAAGAAAAAAATTGCACCCTCGGACGACCCAATATGGGAGTGGGGTTGAGGCCAATACTGCCTGTGCAACAGAGAAAAAAATTTCTTGGGCCAACTGCGTGGGGGCCACTATATCGCGCTAGCTGTGTAAAATAGCGTGTGGGACACACATTAGTTCATGTATGGGCCAGCACACTGGTAGGCTCCAACACGACATGTATTTGTAAGGCGCAAAAATTTCCAAAAAACTATTGAAGGATCGAAATCATGCCCTTAAAGACCCGACTACGTGCTGCTAGCCACTCGAAGAAACGAATCCTACCAACCAATGGCCAGCTCAAACCTTTAAGAACATCTCCAGTGTCAGATTGGAAACATTTTTTTAACTTTTAAAAAAATATAAATTGCTCAATATTATTGGAAACATGAATAATTTTGAAACTTCCAAAAAACTGAAATTCTTTACATTTGCAGAAATATACAACAAAATTTGAAACGTTCGAAATTCATAATTTTATTGGAAAACATGAACCTTTTATAATAACATGAATATTTTTTAATTTGTGATTTTTTGAAAAAGGAAACGATTTTGAATATTCAGACCAATTTTTGAAAATTTGTTTCTTTAAACTCGGACATATTTTTAATATGCTAACATTTCCGAAAACAAGAATATTTTTCAGATTTGGAACATTTTCAAAATGCATTTTTTTTGCAAAATCTCCAACAACCTTGAAAAATATAAAGGAAAAATGAAAATTTTATTTAATATTCTGAACCAATTTTGAAACGAGAAAAAGATTTAATATCTGAACATTTTTCATAACGGATTTTTTTAACCATTCTGAACATTCAAAAAAAATCCAATTTTTCTGAAATTATGAAATTTTTGAAATTTGAATTTACGAAAAAAAGAGAAAGAAAAATAAACTTGAAAAAAAACAAAAGAAACAGGAAAGAAAAAGCGAAAGAAAATAAAAACATAAAAAAAGAAAAGCGGTCCAGCCCAGCTTTGGCGCCCTGTGCGAACTTACGACGATTTAACGCTTGATGTGATAAATAGGGTTCTCTCACCTGTGTGGGCACGAAAATACATGGGGTGGCTTTGCTAGGCCAGACTGGGGGCGGCCCATGTACGAAATTATGGCGTTTTTTCTTTTCTAATAGACGAACGGACAAAAAATTAGTACCACCTCGAAAAGGAAAAAAATCTTTTCGAGGGGTGAACGGATGAAAAAATTGGAGAAACGCACCTTGCTTTATTAGTAGGTACAGAATAGGACCCCGCTGCCATGGGAGGGTAGGACAAAAAATGTCATGCAAGTTCTTTTCCATAAGCACGTATGACTATATTCGGAATACATTCCTACATTACATTAATGAACTGGAGCTAGTTCTGTGTCTGTCACGCCCAATATGCGACCCTATCCAAAAGGAACTCGACGGTCCCACCAAGGATAGAATCGCATATTGAGACGCTTTTGCAAGGTGGATATCATTACATCAACATTACATAATAGATGGGGATACATACATAAGGCACAAATGCCACAAGAATACATCAACATCATATACAAGAACAACATCCGGCTACGGATGAAACATAAACAAAGCTCAAACGACATCCACCCAGCTAGCCCAGGCTGCCGACCGGAACCTACCCCTGATCAAGAAGAAATGAAGAAGAACTCCAACACAAGCAAACTTCGCCTCACGCCATGATCATCGCATAACCTGTACTCGCAATCGGTGGTGTAGTAATCAGGAGCCACGAGGACTCAAAGAATCCCATTACCATGGGTATCAAGACTAGCAAAGCTTAATGGGAAAGGAAGGGATGAAGTGGTGAGGTTGCAGCAGCGACTAAGCATATATGGTGGCTAACATACGCAAATGAGAGCGAGAAGAGAAACAAAGGAACGGTCGTCAACTAGTAATGATCAAGAAGTGATCCTGAACTCCTACTTACGTCAGACATAACCCAGAAACCGTGTTCTCCTCTCGATCATCCCCGAAAGGAGACACTCACAGTTACGCACACGGTTGGTGTATTTTAGAAGAGTTTTCTTCAAGTTTACTACAACCGGATACTAACAAATTCCCATCTGCCACATGACCGCGGGCACGGCTCTCAAAAGTTTATACCCTGCAGGGGTGTCCCAACTTAGCCCATGATAAGCTCTCGCGATCAATGAAGGATATTCCTTCTCCCCGGGAAGACCCGATCAGTCTCGGAATCCGGCTACAAGACATTTCACAGCAATGAAACAAGACCAGCAAGACCTCCCAGCAGGCCGACACCCCAGGTAGTAGCCGCACAGATCTCGCCCCTGTGCCACGACCGGATGAGCAGTCCGCACAACTAAAACCAGCCCTCAAGTTTCCCGAGGTGGCGCTGCAAAGCACTCTAGTTTGGACCAACACTTAGACAAGCATTGGCCCGGGGGGCTGAATAAAGATGACCCTCGAGAGAGCGACTCCCAAGGGAAAAGTAGGTGGTGGTGAGGCAAATGGTAAAACCAATGTTGGGCCTTGCTTGAAAAGTCTTATTCAAAGCGAACTGTCAAGGGGTCACATAAATCGCCCGACCGTTAGGGGACGCAAAATCCGGGAACATAATACCGATATGACGGAAACTAGGGTGGCAAGAGTGGAACAAAACACCAGGCATAAGGCCGAGCCTTCCACCCTTTACCAAGTATATAGATGCATTAATTAAATAAGGTATATTGTGATATCCCAACAAGTAAACATGTTCCAGCAAGGAACAACATCTCCATGTTCCAACAAGGAACAAACTTCATCTTCACCTGCAACTAACAACGCTATAAGAGGGGCTGAGCAAAGCGGTAACATAGCCAAACAACGGTTTGCTAGGAAGGGTGAAAAAGGTTAGAGGCTGACATGGCAATTTGGGATGGCTTGATAAACATGTAATAGGTAGCGCAGCATAGCGAAAGAACGAGGCAACTAGCATAGCAATGATAGTAGTGAGACCCAGGGTAGCGGTCATCTTGCCTGAAATCCCGCAAGGAAGAAGAACGAGTCCATGAAGAAGATGAACGGATGAAGCCGAACCAAGCGTAGACGAACGAATCCTCACGATCGCAACGAAACAGGAACTAACAAGAAGAAGCACATAACATAGTAAACACACCACACATGAACAAGACATGATGCACAACAAGCATGATGCATGACAAAGCTACATGAAGCTACTCATGGCAAGAGATGATGCAAACAAGAGCAACACATCAAAGCAAGTTTAAATGAGGCCGGGAACAACATATAACAATTCCGGTAAGTCCTCATATGCAAATTTCGAAATTGGTCCAGATCTGAATAAACCTTATGTTCAAGTTGTTAAACAGCAAGTTAAGATGCACCATGATGATCTACACGAAATTCTAGGCAAGTTACATATAAAGTTCATTTAATTCGGAGCTACGGCCTAGAAGATATGAGCAAAACAAGATAAACATGGCATTATGCAAAATACATACAAACATCAAGCAAACACCTCAAAACAAGGATGCAACATGATAATATGAAGCTACATGCAAACTCAAGCAAGTTTCATATAGAGCACACTCAAAACGGAGCAACGGTTCAACACATACACCAAATACAAGTTTAAAGGACAAGCTGTCCAAAACAGCAAGTAGGCATATTGCAAGCATCAAAACAACATGCTACAGGACCTCAACATAATAACAAAAGGCATGGGCATGATGTACAGGTAAAGCATTACAAAACATGAACACTGAGCTATCTCCAGAAACAACTAGAACATGCTCAAAATGACATGGCAAGATTGCAAGTAATAACAGCTTTAGGGCTTTGCGAAAATAACATCAAAGTTGCAATGTTTAGAGCTATGAAACAACATGTTACAGGAACTTAAAATGGCAAACAAAGGCATGGCATGAATCTACTAGTTGCATAGAACAAAAGTCCCTTACTGACCATGAGCCAAAAAGGATCAGAAAATATGATGGCACCCATGTAAGCATGGCAGTTATATTACAGATTCATACATGGCAGGAACAACGATAAGTAGGCATGTTGGTGAGCTTGAACCACTCACCACAGAGCAATACATGGCATGGAAAGGCAACCAACAGAAAGAAGACATGGCATAGAAGCTATACATGGCAAGAACAACATCATATCATGCTTGGATCAACTACAACAACCTTGGCAAAATTGAATCACATGTAAACAATCTGCCAGGAACATTTTATAGCAAAAGTAGAGCTCGATTGACTCAAGCTATGGCACTCCATAATTGCAAACAAGGGCATGGATGGATAGAGCAAGACATGTATAACAAAACATCCTTACTAAAGTATCTCAAAATATGCATGGATCTCTTGGTAGCATCAAGTTAACATGGCATGAAAATAACGGCAAAACAGGGCTGAAATCAGCAACATCAAGACACCTAGTTTGCATGCTTGTGCTAGTCACCACATAGATCACAAAAATACATGGCATACACCCCTGGAAAGATGGCATGGCATATTACAAAACACATGTAGGACTCAAGTCCATAGGATGCACACATCAATCATGGCAAAAATGACAAAAGTGCATGTTCTGATGAAAATCTGAAACTAACATCACATAGCACTCTTCCAACAGCATTTCGGGCATCAAGATGAGCTCAAATGAAAATGATGCAATGAGATGAAATAATCTACTCATCGAGACGAACATTTTGAAATATTATACGCACGAAACGGAGCTATATACAGAGAGTTAAGATGCAACGAAAATGCAACAAAATATCTGCAGGCACGGGGACTTAGGGGAATTAGACCTCGTGAAAAAGTCAACGGGCGAGGTGGATCCAGATCCGAGCGGCGCGGATCGAGGCGGGCCGGGCTCCGGCGAGGTCGAGGAGGGGGGCCGGCTGGCCGGAGGGAGGCCGAGGCGGCGCGAAGGGCACCGCGCGGGCAAGGTCGCCGGAGGGTCGCTGGGCGGCGAGGCGCGAGGGGCGCCGCCGCGGGCGGAGACGGAGGACGCCATGAAGCGGGCGGCGAGGCTGCAGCCGACGGCGGCGAACGGCGGCGGGGCGCGCTGCCGGCGGCGGCGCGCGCTGCCGGCGGCGAAGCGCCGCGCTGGCTTGCGGGCGCGAAGGCTCGGCGGGCGCGCTTCGGGCGGCGGCGAACAGGCCACGCTGGCCAGCCCTGGCCCGCGGTCAAGCGCGGCGGGCGGACGCTACAGACCGGCGCCACGTGGCGGCTCCGGAGTGGCTGCGGGCGGCGGCGCGGGTGTGTCCGGCGAAAAACGGACATGTCCGGCGGGCTGAGGACGAAAGGGACTAGGGTTAGGGTGGACTCATCCGCGAATTTTTGGAGGGGGAGGGCAATATATAGGTAGAGGGAGCTAGGAGAGTCCAAATGAGGTGCGGTTTTCGGCCACGCGATCGTGATCGAACGACCGAGAGCATGGAAGGGAGTTAGCTGGGTTTTGGGCCACTTTGGAAGGGGTGTTGGGCTGCAACAAAAGAGGCTTTTGCGGTTACCCGGTTAACCGTTGGAGTACCAAACGACCTCCAAATGATCCGAAACTTGACAGGCGGTCTACCGGTGCTATACCAAGGCCGCTTGACAAACCTCGGTCCATTCCGAGACCGTTTAACATCCGCACATGAAAAGAGGTAAAAGGGGGCGCCGGGAGACATAGGAGTGCCGGATTGCAAAACGGACAACGGGGAAAATGCTCGGATGCATGAGACGAACACGTATGCAAAATGAAATGCACCTGATGACATGATATGAAATGCAGATGATGACATGGCAAAGTGCAACACGCAAGCAAATGACATGGCAAAGACGATTTAATAATCGCGCATAACCGGGCGCGCCGAAACCGGGGCGTTACAGTGTCACCCTATGTTATAACGGTTGTGTGAGGAATCGCATCCGACAGAATTATCCATCACTGATCCATTGCCTACGAGCTTTTCACATATTGATCTTTGCTTTGTTACTTTTCCGCTGCCCTCGCTATAATTACTACAAAACTGCTCTCGCACTTTTGCCACCGCTATCAAGTTATTTCCATACTACTTTGCTACTAAATACTTTGTTGCAGATATTAAGTCTTCCAGGTGTGGTTGAATTGACAACTCAACTGCTAATACTTGAGAATATTCTTTTGCTCCCCTTGTGTACAATCAATAAATTTGGGTTGAATACTCTACCCTCGAAAACTGTTGCGATCCCCTATATTTGTGGGTTATCACACACAGTCATTGGTTTACAGATCTAAGAAAGGAAAAATTGCTAAGTGATGGAAAACAGGTTTCACAGATTGATATCATAATTTTGGATCTACGGCGCGTCAGATAATGGAAAATATCTAGACCTAAATTACGGTGCTTGAGCAGTTCATAAGATCCAGATCGGGTTTTTTTTTCAAAAGGAGATGCCCTGATAGTGAAAATAAGTGCTATGAATGTTACCGCGCAGGAAAGATACCAAGTTTGAATCAAAAATGAGTGCTACAGGGAAGAACGAAGATGAACTTCGATGAACTCAGGGAAACCCTAATGGGATCTATGAGAAAGGAAAGAAGGGAAACGTACCTGGGCTGTGGAACGGCGGAGGTGCGCGGACGAATTCTGGTCGTTTCAGGTTGATGCAGTGGCCGTTGTTGAGGCAGTGGCAAAGGTCGGTGACGGCGGCGGAGCTCGGGCGCTGAGGTGATGCGAGGTGGAAGATAGAGACGAATAGGCGAGGTGGGAAAGTGAAAGGGACCCCCGGCCCTATTTATAATACGAAAGGATAAGTGACATGCGCGGGAATCAAGGAGGCCAAAAAATGGATATGTGACAGCGCAGACGCTGCGATTTCCTTTCCCAGTGACAGTAGGGGCAGCAAGGCACGTATTGTATTGTTGCCATCGAGGATAAAAATATGGGTTTTATATCATATTTCTTGAGTTTATTCCTCTACACCATGCCATCTAGCTTAATGTGTTACACTGTTCTTATGAACTTAATACTATGCTGGATAGCAGTCGATGTGTGGAGTAATAGTAATAGATGCAGAATCGTCTTGGTCTACTTGACATGGACGTGATGCCTATATTCATGATCATGCCTAGATATTCTCATAATTATGCACTTTTCTATCAATTGCTCGGCAGTAATTTGTTCACCCACCGTAATATATGCTATCTTTGTCGGCGTTCTGGGAACGGGGGTACCCAGACTTGCCTGCCTGCGGCCTACGGCGTGGCTCAAGGGGTGGCCAAGTACGGCCCATCTTCATCAGCACAAGCTCAAGACCCTCTCGAGGGACCAAGCCTCGCAGGGCAGATGACAGGAAGCTTCCTCAGGCACGGCCTCGTCAGGCTGGCTCGCGAGGAGGCGGAGAGATCAAGGCGGGGTACCTCACGAGGTGCCCATGACGCAAGCCATGACGACCAAGGGCGCCAGGCGGGCGCCAGCCCGCGAAGTGTCCTCATTTCCTATTTGGTGCAAAGGAGGCAAGCACAGGCGAGAGCATCAAGCAAAGGCAACTATTTCGGTGCAACGAGACCAAGACCAACACAACGGCAGGAAGGAGGTCATCGTGGAGCCCAAGCCGGCATCATCGCCGAGCCTTTGGCAAAGCGAGGACCAACTTTAGTCAGATAAGTGTACTAGATGTTCCCCTTCAAATGGCCAATTTTTGGCGCCCTTCCCGCTCAATATTTGGGAAGAGGCCGGGGCCTCTGCCTATAAATAGGACTAGCCACCCACAGGGTAGAGGCATCTGAATAGAGCTAGAGATCAATCTCGAATCTAGAGAGAGAGAGAGAAGCCACCAACTCCCCTAGCAGTTAAATCAGACTGCCAAGAACAGACCCTCACGAGGCTGTTCTTCCTTGTACTGTTCATCATCAGTCCCTGAGGCAATCCACCACACCACACACTGGAGTAGGGTATTACACCACAATGGAGGTCTGAACCAGTTGTAAGTGCATCTAGTGCCCCTTAGTGATTTTGGTGTATTGAAGACTTATAGGTTAAGGGACTAATGTGTTTGTGAGTGTACACAGTCTATAAGTCCATGAGGAGTTTGATATTTACAAAGGAAAGTCGACCCTAAAATGAAGTTCTTCGATCAAGACTTTGATATTCTCAAGACTTTGAAAGTGAAGAAATTGGTGTGACCTTGAAGACTTGGTATTCATTTGAGGAACATGAAGCGTGAAGACTTTTGTTTTCATAGTTTCGCTTTCTCTTTCTTGAGTCATAGGAAACACCGTGCATCAAAAGGGGGTCGAGGAAATACTAAGGAAAAATTTCCATGTGATGCTCAACTCAAAATCTCTACACCTACCAAACCCTTCGAGTGAAGCCTTTGAAATCTCATACAGTTCATCAATTTCTTCAAAGGATGAGACAAAGTTCTTCCGTCGCCGAGGAATTTGATCTCGACTAAGGAGTTAGGAATTCGCCATGGATTGCCTACACAAAGAGGAACATGATAGCCCCGAGGAATTTGAGATTCAAATTTCCGACCGTTGTGTCTGCTTGCGCCACCTGTCCCAAAATATCTTATCCACCTAACGGTCATATCATTGAAGGGCATTTATGTCTTATCATTTCGGCTGCTCCTAGGCTATAAATAGCCGCCTCTACAACCACTAGCTGGTTGGCTGCTCGAGAGAAACTTGACACTTGTCATTTGAGAGCAACCCATCCTCCGAGGACTTTGAGCAAAAATCATCGAGTGAGGAAAACCCAAAACCAAACCCCTATAAACCCCAAGTGATTGAGCATCACTTAAGAGATTGATCCTGCGGATCCGACGCTTGTTACCTTTGAAGACTGTGCTTCTTCCAGACGGTTAGGCGCCATGGTCTAGAGCATCCAAGAGGAATTGTGGATTGCCGAGTGACCAAGTCTGTGAAGGTCCGGAAGTCGCTCAAGACTTACCACGAGTGATTGGACGAAGTCTGTGTGACCTTAGTTCAAGGAGAATACGGTGAGGACTTGGTGTCCCGAGCTGCGTGCTCAGCGACCGGGTGTCCGGACTGTGTGTCCTCGAGTTTAAATACTCACCGCTCCAACCAGATGTACAACTGAGACAGCAGTTGGAACTGGTCTACCAAATCATTGTCTTCACCAACCTTACTGGTTCTATTTCCTCAACCCTTTCATTTCCTCATTACTGTGTTGAGTGTTCATTCATATCTGTGTTTGAAGACTTTGATCAAGACTTTCTCAATTTCCTCGCCAATTTCTTCATCTGCTTGTCTTGATCTTGTGCTATCCTCGTGTTTACGCTTTTGCACTCTTTGATTGTCTTCATTTCATCATGATGACCATGCCCGCATTCTCTTATGCTTACTTCTGAGTACTTATTCCGCTGCAAGTAGTTCTTCGTTAAGGAATTTCCTCACCGGCAAATTCCTCAGTGAAGAATTCATAAAATCGCCTATTCACCCCCCCTCTAGTCGATATAACGCACTTTCAATTGGTATCAGAGCAAGGTACTCCCTTGTTCTGTGTGATTTTGGTTTAACCACCGGAGTTTCAGCTTATGTCGACCGCAGGTATGATCAAGGTCTCAGCAGGTGTCCTACCTTTGATGGGACGGACTACCCCTCTCGGAAGAACAAGATGCGAATACATCTTGAGGCAATTGACAACGATCTCTGGTATGTTGTGGAAAATGGTGTTCCCTCAGTCACACCTTCTCTGAATGCTTCCGATGTGAAGAGATTCAAGCAACTCGATTCTCAAGCGAAGAATATCATATGTGGCCATCTGAGCAAAGGACAATATGGAAGAGTGAGTTCTTTGGGAACTGCCAAGCTCATCTGGGACAGGCTGTCCAAAGTAAATGAAGGAGTCTCAACTCAGGTGACTCTCGAGTTGATGTTCTTCGAAATCTCTTCAACCGCTTCAAAAGACTCGACAACGAAAATGTTCAACAAACCTTCGATCGCCTCACTGACATCTCAAATGAGCTTCAAGCGCTTGGTTCCACTGTGTAACACCCCGGATGTAACTTTCCATATTTGTAACTCCAACTCTTGCCATTTTCGGCATTGTGATATGATATTCCCTCCGTGGTTGGGTTTTTGTCTTTCGTTTTCCATTTTGTTTATCTCATGCATCTCATATCATGTCATCATGTGCATTTCATTTGCATACGTGTTCATCTCATGATTCCGAGCATTTTCCCCGTTGTCCGTTTTGCAATCCGGCACTCCTATGTCCCCCGGCGTCCCCTTTTACATTTTTCCGTGAGCGGGTACTAAACTTTCTCGGAATGGACCGAGGTTTGTCAAGTGGCCTTGGTACACCACCGGTAGACCACCTGTCAAGTTTCGGGTCATTTGGAGCTCGTTTGGTACTCCAACGGTTATCCGCATATCCGCGAAGGCCTCTTTTAAGTTGCAGCCCAACACCCCTC
This sequence comes from Aegilops longissima, assembly GCA_021605205.1. Taxonomy (NCBI): domain Eukaryota; kingdom Viridiplantae; phylum Streptophyta; class Magnoliopsida; order Poales; family Poaceae; genus Aegilops; species Aegilops longissima. The sequence goes on from CM038678.1 coordinate 439,967,855, forward strand.
CAAAACAGCCCAATAACCCACCTAAGTCACTTCCATGCTCTCCGTCGTCGGATCACGATCGTGTGGGCGAAAACCGCACTCCATTTGGAGCTTCCTAGCTCCTTCTACCTATAAAAACACCCCCTCCCCCGAAATCCCGGATCACTCCACCCCTAACCCTAGTCCCGCTCCTCTCCGCGCCGCCGGACACGTCCAGACGGAGCCGGACGCGTCCGTCCGCCGCCGCCCGGCAATCCGGGTCCGCCACGCATGCCGCCCCCCACTTCACCACGCGCCGCCCGCGAGGCCCAGGCGGGGCCCCAACGCCTCCGCTGCCGCCCTTGAGCCTCCGCTGCCTCGGCCGCCCGCCACCCACACACAAGCCACCGCCGCCTCCGACCACCGGCCCTCGCCTCCCCTCGCTGCGTCTCCCGGCCGCCCCTCGGCCGGCGGGCCGGCCCGCTCCGCCTCCTCCCCCCGCCTCTCCTCCTCCTCTCGCGAAGCCGCCGCCGCGCCTCGTTCACAAGCGCCGGACCCGATCCGATCTGAGGGTTGACTTTCCTTCTCCCCCGATTTCCTCTAAGTCTTTATCTGTGATATATTTTGTTGCATTTTCATCATGCCATAACTTTGCACCCGTGGCTCCGTTTTGGGCGTATAGCATACCGTATTGTTCGACTCGATGAGTACATCGTTTCATCTCATTGCATCATTTTCATTTGAGCTCATCTTGATGCCCGAAATGCTGTTAGAAGAGGGCTATGTGATGTTAGTTTCGCTTTCTTAACGTAACATGCACTTTGTCATTTTGCCATGATTGATGTGTGCATCCTATGAACTTGAGTCCTACATGTGTTTTGTAATATGCCATGCCATATTTACAGGGTGTATGCCATGTATTTTGTGATCTCTGTGGTGACTAGCACAAGCATGCAAACTAGGCTTCATGATGTTGCTGATTTCAGCCCCTGTTTTGCTGATATTTTTATGCCATGTTAACTTGATGCTACCGAGAGATCCATGCTTATTTTGAGATACTTCATTAAGGATGTTTTGAACATATGGTTATGCTCTATCCATCCATGCCCTTGTTTGCAATTATGGAGTGCCATAACTTGAGTCAATCGAGCTCTACTTTTGCTATAAAATGTTTCCTGGCAGATTGTTTACATGTTATTCAATTTTGCCAAGGTTGTTGTAGTTGATCCGTGTATGCTATGATGTTGTTCTTGCCATGTCTAGCTTCTATGCCATGTATAGCTTCTATGCCATGTCTTCTTGATGGATGTATGATTAGTTTATCATGTAATGCTCTGTAGTGAGTGCATCGAGCTCTTAAACATGCCTACTTGTTATCTGTTTTTGTCATGCCCTGTTTGCTGAATCTGTAACGAAACTTGCTATGTTTACGTGGGCGCCATCATATCTTCTCATCCTTTTTGGCTTATGGTCATTAAGGGACTTTTGTTCTATGCTTTGAGTAGATTCATGCCTTGCCTTGTTTTGCTATTATAAATTCATGTAGCATGTTGTTTGCTTGCTCTGAACATTGCTTCCTGATACTGATTCTGCCATGTTCAGTATTTTCTCTAAGTCCGTGAAGTGATATATTTTGCACTTTTGCCATGCTTGTTTGGACCTGTTATGGTGTGTATTAGCCGTATCTCAGTGTTCATCCTTTGTCAAGCATCTTGAGTAGATCACTGCCATATGCTTTGTTGGTACGTTTGGGTGCAGTAGCTTAATTTCTTGTTGCTTGCTAAGTGGTATCATGCTGTTAATGGCAGATTTGTGCCATTCTTGTTTTGCTTGTCATTTGCAAACCGTGCATCCGATTCCGGTGATCTTTATATCGATTTCAACCAAAATCATCTCACCTTTCCAGCGGCATACTTGGTTTGCCAAGTTGATGCCTGGTTCATCATTTTCCTTCCGGAGCACGCATACGCATTGCATATCACATCTCGCATATCATGCCATGTTTTGCATCATGTTGTTTGTGCATCACCCATGATTGATTGTTGGTCCTTTGCTTGTGTTTGTGCTTTGGGTAGAGCCAGGAGACGAGTACGTGAACGAGGAACCTGTTGAGAACGCTTACGAGGATCAAGCTTTCGACAACTCTGAGAACTTTGCAGGCAAGATGACCATACCCTCGAAATCACTTTTATCTTTGCTTGCTAGATGCTCGCTCTTTTGCTATGCCTATGCTACGATGCCTATCTCTTGCTTATCATGCCACCCATATTGCCATGTCAAACCCCTAACCATCCTTTCCTAGCAAACCGTTGTTTGGCTATGTTACCGCTTTGCTCAGCCCCTCTTATAGCGTTGCTAGTTGCAGGTGAAGATGAAGTTTGTTCTTTGTTGGAACATGGAGATGTTTTTCCTTGTTGGAACATGTTTACTTGTTGGGATATCACAATATCTATTGTTTAATTAATGCATCTATATACTTGGTAAAGGGTGGAAGACTCGGCCTTATGCCTGGTGTTTTGTTCCACTCTTGCCGCCCTAGTTTCCGTCATACCGGTGTTATGTTCCTTGATTTCGCGTTCCTTACACGGTTGGGAGATTTATGGGACCCCCTTGACAGTTCTCTTTGAATAAGACTCGTCCAGCAAGGCCCAACTTTGGTTTTACCATTTGCCACCTAAGCCTTTTTCCCCGGTTTTCGAGCCCGAGGGTCATCTTTATTTAACCCCCGGCGAATGCTCCTCGAGTGTTGGCCCAAACTAGAGTGCTTTGCGCCCCCTCAAGGAAACTTGAGGTCTGGTTTTAGTTGTACGGACTGCTCATCCGGTGTGCCCTGAGAACGAGATATGTGCAGCTCCTATCGGGATTTGTCGGCACATTCGGGCGGCTTTGCTGGTCTTGTTTTATTGCTGTCGAAATGTCTTGTAGTCCGGGATTCCGAGATCGATCGGTCTCTTCCGTAGAAGGAATATCCTTCGTTGACCGTGAGAGCTTATAATGGGCTAAGTTGGGACACCCTGCAGGTATTATCTTTCAAAGCCGTGCCCATGTTATGAGGCAGATGGGAATTTGTTAATGTCCGTTGTAGAAAACCCGGTTGACCTTAATTAATACACATCAACGGCGTGTGTAACCGTGATGGTCTCTTCTCGGAGTCCGGAAGTGAACACGGTGTTGGAGTTATGTTTGACGTAAGTAGTTCAGATCACTTCTTGATCGCTACTAGCTTCACGACCGCGCCTTGCTTCTCTTCTCGCTCTCTTTTGCGAATGTAGCCACCATATATGCTAGTCGCTTGCTGCAGCTCCACCTCACAACTCTGTCCTTCCTATAAGCTTAAATAGTCTTGATCTCACGGGTGTGAGATTGCTGAGTCCCCGTGACTCACAGATTCTACCAAAACAGTTGCAGGTGCCGACGATGCGGTCAGGATGACGAACCGAGCTCAAGTGGGAGTTCGACGAGGAACGTGGTCGTTATTATGTGTCTTTTCCTGATGATCAGAGTGGAGCCAGTTGGGACGATTGGGGATCTGTAGCATTTGGGGTAGTCTTCTTTTATTTTGGTTCCGTAGTCGGACCTTGAGTGTAATCTGGATGATGGATGTTTATTTATGTATTGTGTGAAGTGGCATCGTAGCCAACTATGTATCTCTTTCCTTATGTATTACATGGGTTGTTTGAAGATTACCTCACTTGCGACATTGCTTTCAATGCGGTTATGCCTCTAAGTCGTGCTTCACACGGGAGATATAGCCGCATCGAGGGCGCTATAAGTTGGTAATCGAGCCATCCCGACTTAGGAGCCCCTCGCTGATTGTTTGTCATGCGTTGTTGAGTCTAGAACAAAAATGTTTTGAGTCTTAGGATTATTTATACGGGAGAGTAGGATTCTTTTTACTCCCAAGTCCCTTCGTCGCTCTAGTGAGGTCTCCTGACGTAGAAGTTTTGACTCTCCTCTCCTCAATTTTCACTAAAAAAAATTTTAGGATCACGCGGGTATCTTGGAATCGTTCCGATGGTTTTGTGACGAGAACATTGTGCTTGTTGCCTCCTGACATTTAGGGGTTGTCGCAGTGTCCCGGGGAGTTGAGCTCCGAGGTGTTGTCGTCACAATTTTATCGTTGCAGTTCTGGAATACCTGATCTTTGCCGACATCGAAATCTCTTTTGTACAGTTGTTGGTGAGATAACCCCGATAACCAAATCTCGGGCGAGCTCGGGAGTATTGCCATGAATCGATAACGGATGCTTTTCGAAGGTCGAGGTACACGATTTCGAAGGTTTCTTGGTTATGTGTTGACGGATGGATACAGCTGGATCTAGGTATTGTTAGTTTGGGTGATATATTTTGTGTCCCCTGTATCCCCAACACCAGATTGCATAACCAGAAAGTTTTGGGAGTTTATAGGTGGGATTCAAGTAGCTCTTAGCATTTCTTCCTGCAGATATTTGGTTTGTGATTGGGTAATCCTTACCACTTATTTGTTCCAGTCGTACCTTGTTATTTTTTTTCATCAACCCTTAATCAAGTGGCTTCTCACCTTAATGGACGTGTGATGTTAGCTTTGGAATTCATTCGTTCATCTTTGTTCAAATGTTTATTGTGAAGACTTTATGTTGCAATTTCTATCCGTTGATTCAACTTGTCTATCTGTCTGTCAAGTGCTAACGGATGTCACCCTCTTCAGATGGCTCCGCCAACGCGTCTGAATCCGGAACGCAATGATGGGAGTCGATCAACCTCCACCTCCACCTCCGCCTCCGGAGGCATGGCAAGCTATCATGGCAGCCACCAATGCAAATGCTCGATGATTTTGCAACTCTTGCAAGAGCGTACATCAAGGGCAAGGCAATCAAGGAAATCAAGGCCAAGCCAACAACCAGCCGCACTTTGCTACCCTCAATCAGTTCCTCGCTAATCAGCGAAGTCTTTCGCTTTACGTGGTCGAGGCCACAGACGCCGATGATTGGCTTGTGGACATCTGCAAACATTTTGAATGTAGCAATGTCAGACCTGAGGACTTTGTCAAGTTTGCTTCGTTTCAACTCAAGGACCAAGCTGCTGAGTGGTATCAACAATACAAAGGTTCCAGAGGAGGTCGTGTCATTACCTGGGATGAGTTCCGCCGAGACTTCAGAGCTCACCACATTCCGAAAAGTGTTGTTGAGAGCAAGCGTGAGGAGTTTCGTAATCTCAAGCAAGGCAACATGTCTGTGTATCAATACAATATCCAGTTCCAGAAACTCGCTCGCTTCGCTAAGCAAGACGTCCCTGATGAAAAGAGTATGATCTATCAATTCAGAGGTGGTCTCAGAGAAGATCTGCAATTAGCTCTCGTGCTTTTTGAGCCAAAAAGTATGATGAATTCTACAACATGGCATCAAGCAAGAAGCTGCCCAGCTCAAATGTGAGGCTTCTAAGAAGAGAATCGGGGATGCAGTTCAGTCTTCTTCTTCCTCTCAAGTGGCAGCTAAGCAGAGAAGTTCTACCTTCCTCCTCCTCCGTTCCGCCAGCCTAATCAGCAGAAGAACTCAGGTGGTCGTGGATCTTCCCACCCACCCAACCCAAAGCTATCGTAACAAGTCAAATTCTCAAGCTCCAAGGTCAAATGCTCCTTACCACCGTCCGCTCTCGAGGTGACTTGCAACAAATGTCGTGAGAAAGGTCACTACGCGAACAAGTGCTTCAACCAAAGGCGCCTTCCACCTCCTCCTCCTGTGAGATCTTCCAGCAATGCAGTGGTCAAGCATAATCCCAAGTCTGCAAAGGTGAATATGATGAATGCAGCTCAAGCGGAGGAATCTACTGATGTGATAATGGGTAATCTCTCAGTTAATGATATTCCTGCAAAAGTCTTATTTGATACTGGTGCATTGCATTGTTTCATCTCAAGACCTTTTGCATCTAAGCATGAGTTGGGTTATCAAGTATTGCCTAGTTCTTTATCAATTGTGTCCCCGGGTAAGCAAATGACAGCTAATAATTATGTCCCGGATGTTTCTATCAAGATGGGCGACTATAGATTTCTGGCTAAACCAATTGTCCTTGGTGACTCGGATATTGATCTAATTCTCGGAATGGACTGGCTTTATCAGCACAAAGCTCAGCTTGATTGTGCTGCCAGGGAAATTCAATTGACTCACTCTTCTAATGATTTGATCATCTATGCCGCTCGTGATGAAACCATTCGGTTGTTTTCCTCAATGAGAAGGGCGAATTGGATGCTATCTCTCGATTCCAAATGCTTGTGAGAACCAAGATGTCTTTCCGTAAGAGCTTCCAGAATGCCTCCTCACCGCCGCTTGAATTCGTATCGATCTTGAGCCCGCATCGAACCCGCTTTGCAAGCGCCCATACAAGCTTGGACCTAATGAGCTGAAGGAATTGAAGAAGAAGCTCGATGAACAAGAGCGTCTGGGTTTGATCGACCGAGTTCATCTCCTTGGGGTTGTGGTGTTCTTTTGTCCGGAAGAAGGATGGCACGGACCGACTTAAGGCCGATTACCGCCCATTGAATAAGAAGACAATCAAGAACAAGTATCCACTTCCCAACATCAATGAGCTTTTCGAGCAACTCAAAGGTGCTAAAGTGTTCTCCAAGCTTGACCTTCGTATGGGTTATCATCAAATTCGCATTCGTGAATAAGATATTCCCAAGACAGCATTCAGAACAAGCTTTGGTTCTTATGAATATACTGTCATGTCTTTCGGCCTTGTCAATGCTCCTCCAACATTCTCTCGAATGATGAACTTCATCTTCAACCCCTACACAAATGAATTCGTGTGTATCTTGATGATATTTTGGTCTTCTCCAAGAATAAGAAGGATCATGCCAAACATTTGCGATTGGTGCTCGACAAGCTCAGAGAGCATCAATTCTATGCGAAGTTTTCCAAATGTGAATTTTGGCTTGATGAAGTGCTTTATCTTGGTCACATCATCTCCGCCAAGGGCATCGCTGTTAACCCCGAGAAGGTGTCTGCAGTTGTGAATTGGGAACCTCCTCAGAATGTCAAGCAGCTTCACAGTTTTCTTGGACTTGCAAGCTATTGCCGAAGATTCGTTGAGAATTTCTCTAAGATTGCAAAGCCTCTTTCCAACCTCCTCCAGAAGCATGTGAAGTATGTCTAGTCTCCTGAGTGTGACGTTGCTTTCAATACTCTCAAAGAGAAACTCGTCACAGCTCCTGTCTTGACTCCTCCTGATGAATCCAAACCATTCGAAGTTTTCTGTGATGCTTCTCTTCAAGGTCTCGGTGCTGTGTTAATGCAAGAGAAGAGAGTTGTGGCATATACCTCTCGTCAGCTGAAGCCCAACGAAAAGAACTACCCCACTCACGATCTTGAGTTGGCGGCAGTTGTCCATGCATTAATAACATGGAGACATCTCTTGTTGGGAAGGAAAGTGGACATATTCACCGATCACAAGAGCCTCAAGTATATATTCACTCAACCCAACCTCAACCTCATGCAAACTCGATGGGTCGAAATGATTCAAGAGTACAACCCGAATATTGAATATACTCCAGGCAAGGCCAATGTGATTGCAGATGCTTTGAGCAGAAAGGCTTATCGCAACAGTTTAATTCTCAAGCCCTTCCAACCGGATCTCTGTGAAGCTTTCCGCAAGCTGAATCTTCAAGTTGTTCCTCAAGGTTTTCTTGCCAACCTCATAGTCTCTCCTACTTTGGAAGATCAGATTCGTGAGGCTCAACTCCTGGATACCATGGTGAAAAAGGTGAAACGTGGTATCGACAAGGGCATATCCAAATACAAGTGCTTCCACGTTGATGACAAAGATACTCTTTTCTTCGAGGACCGGATTGTGGTTCCTAAGGGTGATCTACGTAAAGTCATTATGAACGAGGCACACAATTCCCTTCTATCCATTCATCCTGGAAGTACGAAGATGTACCATGACCTCAAGCAGTCATATTGGTGGACTCGAATGAAGCGAGAAATTGCTCAATTCGTGAATGAGTGTGATGTCTGCAGAAGAGTGAAAGCGTAACACCAACGACCAGCTGGTCTCCTCCAACCTCTTGCTATTCCGAATGGAAGTTTGATCATATCAAAATGGACTTCGTGACTGGATTTCCAAAGTCCAAGCGTGGAAATGATGCTATCTTCGTTGTCATTGACAAGCTTACTAAAGTGGCTCATTTTCTTCCTATCAAAGAATCTATCACAGCAGCTCGGTTGGCGAGCTATACACCACCAGATTGTCTCCTTGCACGGCATTCCACAATTGATCTCTTCGCACCGTGGCAGCATCTTTACCTCCAAGTTTTGGGATTCTTTTCAAGGCCATGGGCACCAACATTCGCTTCAGACAGCTTTCCATCCTCAAACAAGTGGCCAAGTCGAGCGAGTCAATCAAATCCTTGAAGATATGCTCGGGGCTTGTGTCATTTCCTTCGGTATGAAGTGGGAAGATTGTCTTCCATATGCCGAAGTTCTCCTACAACAACAGCTTCCAAGCGAGTTCGGCAAGGCCCCATTCGAAATTCTCTATGGCGTAAAGTGTCGACTCCTCTCAATTGGTCCGAGACAGGTGAACGCCAACTTCTTGGCAACGACTTGATCACGAAGTCAAGAAATGTGCAAAGTCATTCGTGAGAATCTCAAAGACGCCGCAATCGCGCCAGAAGAGCTATTATGATGACAAGCACCGTGATGTGGCTTTTGAAATCGGAGACCATGTCTACCTCCGCGTCTCCAATGAAAGGCACTCGCCGCTTCGGTATCAAAGGAAGCTTGCCCCTATATACGTGGGTCCTTTCAAGATCATTGGCAAAAGAGGCGATCTCGCCTATCAACGTGAGCTTCCGTCCAACTTCGCGAACGCACGATGTGTTTCATGTCACAGCCGCAAGTGCTTCAAGACTCTGAACGCACTATCAACTTCAAGAAATTGACCTCCAAGAAGATCTCTTATCATGAGCACCCGTTGCTATTCTTGAAGAAACCGAGCGCAAGACTCGCAACAAGTCAATCAAATTCCTGAAAGTGAAGTGGTCACACCATTCCACCGAGAAGCCACCGGGAGCACGAGGATCACCTCCGCTCCGAGTATCCGGAGTTCTTTCAGTCCTAGATCTCGGACGAGATCCTCTTGTAGTGGTGGAGTGTTGTAACACCCCGGATGTAACTTTCCATATTTGTAACTCCAACTCTTGCCATTTTCGGCATTGTGATATGATATTCCCTCCATGGTTGGGTTTTTGTCTTTCGTTTTGCATTTTGTTTATGTCATGCATCACATATCATGTCATCATGTGCATTTCATTTGCATACGTGTTCGCCTCATGATTCCGAGCATTTTCCCGTTGTCCGCTTTTGCAATCCGCACTCCTATGTCCCCGGCGCCCCTTTTACATTTTTCCATGAGCGGTACTAAACTTTCTCGAATGGACCGAGGTTTGTCAAGTGGCCTTGGTACACCACCGGTAGACCACCTGTCAAGTTTCGGGTCATTTGGAGCTCGTTTGGTACTCCAACGGTTATCCGCATATCCGCGAAGGCCTCTTTTAAGTTGCAGCCCAACACCCCTCCAAAACAGCCCAATAACCCACCTAAGTCACTTCCATGCTCTCCGTCGTCGGATCACGATCGTGTGGGCGAAAACCGCACTCCATTTGGAGCTTCCTAGCTCCTTCTACCTATAAAAACACCCCCTCCCCCGAAATCCCGGATCACTCCACCCCTAACCCTAGTCCCGCTCCTCTCCGCGCCGCCGGACACGTCCGGACGGAGCCGGACGCTGTCAGCCGCCGCCTCGCCAATCCGGGGCCGCCACGTGGCGCGCCCCACTGCCACACACCACCGCAGGGCTCATGGGCCCCCTCCTGCAAGGCCTGGCCGCGCCTCCAGCCGTCGCCCGCCAGCCTCCGCCGCCTCGCTGCCCGCCCACACTGCCACCACCCGCCGCCTCAAACCACCGGCCCCTGCGCCTCAAGCCGTCCATGCTGCCCCCGGCCGCCGCCCATGCCTCCGCCCGGCCCGCCCTCCTCCGGTCGGCCTCGTCCCCGGCCTCTCCTCCCTCCTCTCCGGCGAGCCGCCGCCGAGCGCCTCGGTTCGCGCGCCCCGGACCCGATCCAATCTGAGGGTTGACTTTCCTTCTCCCCCGATTTCCTCTAAGTCTTTATCTGTGATATATTTTGTTGCATTTTCATCATGCCATAACTTTGCACCCGTGGCTCCGTTTTGAGTGTATAGCATACCGAATTGTTCGCCTCGATGAGTACATCATTTCGTCTCATTGCATCATTTTCATTTGAGCTCATCTTGAAGCCAGAAATGCTGTTAGAAAAGGGCTATGTGATGTTAGTTTCTGTTTCTTAACAGAACATGCACTTTTGTCATTTTTGCCATGATTGATGTGTGCATCCTATGAACTTTACTTCTACATGTGTTTTGTAATATGCCATGCCATCTTTACAGGGTTGTATGCCATGTATTTTTGTGATCTCTGTGGTGACTAGCACAAGCATGCAAACTAGGCTTCATGATGTTGCTGATTTCAGCCCCTGTTTTGCTGATATTTTTATGCCATGTAAACTTGATGCTACCGAGAGATCCATGCTTATTGTGAGATACTTCAGTAAGGATGTATTGAACATATGGTTATGCTCTATCCATACATGCCCTTGTTTGCAATTATGGAGTGCCATAGCTTGAGTCAATCGAGCTCTACTTTTGCTATAAAATGTTTCCTGGCAGATTGTTTACATGTTATTCAATTTTGCCAAGGTTGTTGTAGTTGATCCGTGTATGCTATGATGTTGTTCTTGCCATGTATAGCTTCTATGCCATGTCTTCTTGACGGATGTATGCTTAGTTTATCAGGTAATGCTCTATAGTGAGTGCATCGAGCTCTTAAACATGCCTACTTGTTATCTGTTTTTGTCATGCCCTGTTTGCTGAATCTGTAACGAAACTTGCTATGTTTACGTGGGTGCCATCATATATTCTGATCCTTTTTGGCTTATGGTCAGTAAGGGACTTTTGTTCTATGCTTTGAGTAGATTCATGCCATGCCTTGTTTTGCTATCATAAATTCCTGTGGCATGTTGTTTGCTTGCTCTGAACATTGCTTCCTGATGCTGATTCTGCCATGTTCAGTATTTTCTCCAAGTCTGTGAGCTGATATATTTTGCACTTTTGCCATGCTTGTTTGGACCTGTTATGGTGTGTATTAGCCGTAGCTCAGTGTTCATCTTTGGTCAAGCATCTTGAGTAGATCACTGCCATATGCTTTTTTGGTACGTTTGGGTGCAGTAGCTTAATTTCTTGTTGCTTGCTAAGTGGTATCATGTTGTTAATGGCAGATTTGTGCCATTCTTGTTTTGCTTGTCATTTGCAAACCGTGCATCCGATTCCGGTGATCTTTATATCGATTTCAACCGAAATCATCTCACCTTTCCAGCGGCATACTTGGTTTGCCAAGTTGATGCCTGGTTCATCATTTTCCTTCCGGAGCACGCATACGCATTGCATATCACATCTCACATATCATGCCATGTTTTGCATCATGTTGTTTGTGCATCGCCCGTGATTGATTGTTGGTCCTTTGCCTGTGTTCGTGCTTTGGGTAGAGCCGGGAGACGAGTACGTGAACAAGGAACATGTTGAGAACGCTTACGAGGATCAAGCTTTCGACAACTCTGAGAACTTTGCAGGCAAGATGACCATACCCTCGAAATCACTTATATCTTTGCTTGATAGATGCTCGCTCTTTTGCTATGCCTATGCTACGATGCCTATCTCTTGCTTATCATGCCACCCATATTGCCATGTCAAACCCCTAACCATCCTTTCCTAGCAAACCGTTGTTTGGCTATGTTACCGCTTTGCTCAGCCCCTCTTATAGCGTTGCTAGTTGCAGGTGAAGATGAAGTTTGTTCCTTGTTGGAACATGGAGATGTTGTTCCTTGTTGGAACATGTTTACTTGTTGGGATATCACAATATCTATTGTTTAATTAATGCATCTATATACTTGGTAAAGGGTGGAAGACTCGGCCTTATGCCTGGTGTTTTGTTCCACTCTTGCCGCCCTAGTTTCCGTCATACCGGTGTTATGTTCCTTGATTTCGCGTTCCTTACACGGTTGGGAGATTTATGGGACCCCCTTGACAGTTCTCTTTGAATAAGACTCGTCCAGCAAGGCCCAACTTTGGTTTTACCATTTGCCACCTAAGCCTTTTTCCCCCGGTTTTTCGCGAGCCCGAGGGTCATCTTTATTTAACCCCCTGGGCGAATGCTCCTCTGAGTGTTGGCCCAAACTAGAGTGCTTTGCAGCGCCCTCTCAAGGAAACTTGAGGTCTGGTTTTAGTTGTACGGACTGCTCATCCGGTGTGCCCTGAGAACGAGATATGTGCAGCTCCTATCGGGATTTGTCGGCACATTCGGGCGGCTTTGCTGGCCTTGTTTTATTGCTGTCGAAATGTCTTGTAGTCCGGGATTCCGAGACTGATCAGGTCTTCCTGTAGAAGGAATATCCTTCGTTGACCGTGAGAGCTTATAATGGGCTAAGTTGGGACACCCTGCAGGTATTATCTTTCAAAGCCGTGCCCGGTTATGAGGCAGATGGGAATTTGTTAATGTCCGTTGTAGAAAACCCGAAGTTGACCTTAATTAATACACATCAACGCGTGTGTAACTGTGATGGTCTCTTCTCGTGAGTCCGGGAAGTGAACACGATGTTGGAGTTATGTTTGGCGTAAGTAGTTCAGGATCACTTCTTGATCGCTACTAGCTTCACGACCGTGCCTTGCTTCTCTTCTCGCTCTCTTTTGCGAATGTAGCCACCATATATGCTAGTCGCTGTCGTAGCTCCACCTCACAACTCTGTCCTTCCTATAAGCTTAAATAGTCTTGATCTCGCGGGTGTGAGATTGTTGAGTCCCGTGACTCACAGATTCTACCAAAAAGTTGCAGGTGCCGACGATGCGGTCAGGCAGATGACGCAACCGAGCTCAAGTGGGAGTTCGACGAGGAACGTGGTCGTTACTATGTGTCTTTTCCCGATGATCGTGAGTGGAGCCAGTTGGGACGATCGGGGATCTGTGTAGCATTTGGGGTAGTCTTCTTTTATTTTGGTTCCGTAGTCGGACCTTGAGTGTAATCTGGATGATGGATGTTTATTTATGTATTGCGTGAAGTGGCGACTGTAAGCCAACTATGTATCTCTTTCCCTTATGTATTACATGGGTTGTGTGAAGATTACCTCACTTGCGACATTGCTTTCAATGCGGTTATGCCTCTAAGTCGTGCTTCGACACGTGGGAGATATAGCCGCATCGAGGGCGTTACACACTGCATCACCGACCATGAGGTGGTGAAGAAATTGTTGAGATCGCTTGATTCCTCATTTGATACTCTGGCACTGATGATACAAGAGTGTGCTGACTACAAGTCACTTGATTCAGTGATATCCTCGAGAGGCTAAATACTCATGAGTTCCACTTCTTTGAAAAGAGAGATCTCTATGGTTCTAGCTATGGAAAAACACGTGCCCTGAAGGCCAAGGCTGTGTCTGAATCTGAGTGTGAAGACTCTGGTAGTAGCCTTGGAGATCCTGAAGAATTAGGCCAGGAGCTAGCACTGCTCGTGAAGAAACTCCAGAAGTTCTCAAGACGTGGTCGCTTTGGAAAATCCTCAAGGAGCAGTGATTCCTCATCCAGTGACTATAAGAGAAGACTTTGCCACAAATGCAAGAAACCTGGTCACTACATTCAAGACTGTCCTCAGTGGGAAAAGGAATTAAAGAAGAAGAAACACAAGGATTACAGTTCTGATGACGCTAAGAAGAAGAAGAAATCGTCGAAATCTTCATCATCAAAATCCTCAAAGCCTTCTTCTCACAAGAAAAGCAGCTCCAAAAATGCTCGGGCATTCATTGGCAAGGAAATGGACTCTGAAGCTGAATCTGAGGAACATGAGGAAGAGGAGCCATCAGAAGAATCTGAGTCTAGTGTGGCGAGTCTAACTCTCGCTACTTCTTTCGTCAGCAAGTCCATCTTCAAATCTGAAGAAAATGACCTCACCAACAATGCTGATGAAGATAGTGATGACTACGCTCCCACCTATTGCTTCATGGCAAAGGGTGCCAAGGTACTCAAATATACCTCCTCTGAATCTAGTGAAAATGAATCTGATGAAGATCTAAAGCCCAGTTACTCAAAACTTGCTAAGATTGATGTAAAACAACAAAGGGCTTTTGAAAAGGTTCAAAACATGCTAGATAAGAGTGATGATATGTTAGGTGAAGAAATGGATCGCACTAAAGCCCTGACTGAAAATCTTCAGAGACTTCAGTCTAGGCTTGACAGCCTTCAAGGTCATCATAACACTCTCTTGTCTGATCATGAGAAACTTTCTTATGAATTTCTTAAAAGAAAGCAATATCTTGAGAAGCTAAGAGTGAGTTATGAAGATCTTCAGAAGGAGCGCGATTCATTACTTGCTCAACAAATCATCGCTTCTCAGGAAGAATTTGTTCCTCCATGCTTAAAGTGCATTGAACGTGAATCTGCTAATTCTTCACCTGAATGTTCAAATGCTTCAAGTGTTACAAATTCTTCACCTGCCTCTGCTATCACTAATTCCTCATCTGAGGACATTGCTAGTATCACTGACGATGCAGGGCTGAAGGAATTGTACATGAGAGGCATGTACAAAAGCCTCAAAGGGCATCAGACTCTTTGTGATGTTCTTAAAAAGCAGATCCTCAACAGGAACCCTAGGAAAGAGGGTATTGCCTTTGAGAGGAAACTCAATGCTGATGGAACATATTGGAAGCCTGAGCAGTATCCCAAAGCCTCATGGGTTGCTGCAAAGGGACCTCCAGTTGATCCATCTAACTTATCTGGCTTTACATGCGAATCTCCAACTATAAACTGTTCAAAAATCAGAATGGTGAAGTATTTGCTAGATATGTTGGCACTAACTGCAGGAACGGTTCCCCTATGAAGAAAATCTGGGTTCCCAAGAAGTGCCTTGAAAGTCTTCAGGTGAATGTCCTCATGACACCACCTGTGAAGAATAGGAACCCCAGATCAAACTCTTCATATGGACCAAATTCTTCATATGGATCCAAGTCCTCATACGGACCAAATTCCTCACGTGGATCAAATTCCTCAAAAGGATCAAAGTCCTCATATGATTATCATCGTGCTAACAACTCTGTTTCACAGGGAAGAGCTAAGGGCTACGAATATGTGCATTATTCTTCAAACCAATATGTTCATAAGTCCTCGAATAATTTCTCTGCTTATTCATATGCTTACCCTAACCCCTCTTATGTGAAACGTAATGGATTGGTCTCTATGCCACCATTCTCATTTGGTGCTCGCAGAGTGATGAACTCTTTGCCACCCCTTCAGATGTGGGTGGTGAAGAAAAATAACTAACCTCTTCTGCAGGGTTAGGTCTCCAGACGTGCTTTAAACGTCTGAAGAATTTGCTGGGGGCCTGACAAAATGCCTGAAAGGACGCAGGCTAATCATGAAGAAATGAACTTTCATTTCACACGTCATCATACTACTTATCTGTTATACTGCCTAATGAAATTCATCTGATGAACTTGATATCATATTCTTCACTAATGAAGTATATGAGATCGTAGGTTGCACTAATTCATCTGCAGGATGATCAACCCAAAGCCACTGAGTGGGTTCTCGATAGTGGATGTACAAATCACATGACTGGTGACAAGAATCTATTGATGGATGCTCCCTTATCACCGTCACATCTGAAGCATATCATCTTTGCTGACAAAGGCAAAAGTCAGGTATAGGGTCTTGGTAAGGTTGCAATCTCTAAGGACATACACATGGACAAAGTCATGCTTGTTGAGTCCTTAGGATACAACCTCATGTCAGTCTCAATGCTTTGTGATCTTGATATGGTTGTTATCTTTGGCAAGTATCGTTGTGTTGTGATTATGGAAGCTGACAATTCCAAAGTCTTCGAAGGCTTTACAAGAGGAGACTTGTATATTGTTGACTTCTCTACAGGACCACAACCAGCCGTGTGTCTACTTGCAAAAGCTTCAGAAGGCTGGCTATGGCATCGACGGCTTGGTCACGCAGGCATGAGGAATTTGCACACGCTTGCAAAGAAGAAGCATGTCATTGGCATTGAGAATGTCAAATTCCTCAAGGATCACTTGTGTGGAGCCTGTGAAGCTGGAAAAACGACCAAGGCCAAGCATCCAAATAAGACTATCATGACCACTACTCGTCCCTTCAATTGCTTCACATGGACCTCTTTGGTCCTAATCATTACTCATCACACTAATGATGCATCTCTATATGGCTTTGTTATTGTTGATGATTACTCTCGTTACACATGGGTACACATTGTTACTTACAAAAATGAAGTGCGGAAGTCTTCAAACGATTTTCCTCGAGGGCTTCAACTAACTTTGGTGTGAAGATCGGACACATCAGAGTGACAATGGAACTGAGTTCAAGAATTCGGTCTTGATGCCTATCTTGATGAACTTGGTATTACTCATGAGTTATCTGCTCCTATACTCCTCAAAAAATGGCGTCGTGGAGCGCAAGATCGAACTCTTGTTGAGATGGCTCGCACTATGCTTGATGAATACAAAACGCCTAGTCGTTTTTGGATTGATGCAATTGATACCGCGTGCCACATCATCAACAGAGTATATCTTCACAAATTCTTCAAGAAGACTGCCTATGAACTCCTCACGACAAGAAACCCAATGTGAGTTATTTCAAAGTCTTGATGCTAAATGCTGGATTAGAGATCCTCATCACAATTCTAAATTTGCACCAAAGCACATGAAGGTTTTATGCTTGGTTACGGAAAGGACTCACACACCTACAGAGTTTTCAACATCGCTCTTCACAAGATTGTTGATATCAGATGTGCGGTTCGATGAAACTAATGGCTCGCAAAGAGAGCACCTACCTTCTGTGTTAGATGAACCAGCACCGAGGAATCTATCAAGTTCAAGGCAACCGAGGATGTCATTCCTCATCAAGAATCTGCTGAAGAATTCATTCTGACGCGAAGAACGCCGAGTGATGCACTGAAGATAATGTCAAGACAATGGTGCCGAGGAAAATGATCAAATTCCTCGACGACAACCAGCTCATCCTCGCTGCAAAAGAAGTGCAAGTTGACAAGATCATCGATGACATTGAAGCGCCAGTCCTCTCACACGCTCAAAAGCTTCACATTTATCTAACTTTTGTGGGCACTATGCTTTTGTCTCTATCACAGAGCCCACTAAGGTAGATGAAGCATTTCTGGAGCCTGAGTGGATTCAGGCCATGCAAGAAGAATTACATCAGTTCAAGCTCAACAATGTCTGGGAACTGGTCAAACGTCCTGATCCTCGCAAGCATAATATCATTGGCACTAAGTGGATCTATCGCAACAAGCAAGATGAAAATGGCCTTGTGGTGAGGAATAAGGCACGACTTGTAGCTCAAGGCTACACACAGGTTGAAGGAATTGATTTCGATGAAACTTTTGCACCTGTTGCTAGACTTGAGTCTATTCGCATATTACTTGCCTATGCTAACCATCACAATATCACTTTATATCAAATGGATGTGAAAAGTGCATTCCTCAATGGTAAGCTTGAGGAAGAAGTATATGTTGCTCAACCCCCAGGTTTTGAAGATCCAAAGAATCCTGACAAAGTCTTCAGACTCAACAAGTCCCTCTATGGTCTCAAACAAGCCCCGCGGCGTGGTATGATACATTGAAGGAATTCTTCGTGAAGAATGGCTTCACACCGTTCACTCGACCCTACTCTCTTTACTAAATCATATGATGGTGAACTGTTTGTGTGCCAAATATATGTTGATGATATTATCTTTGGCTGTCTCGACCAACGTTATAGTGATGAATTTGCCTATATGATGAGTGAAGAATATCAAATGTCTATGATGGGAGAGTTGAAATTCTTCTTAGGTCTTCAAATTCGTCAACAACACAATGGCATATTCATATCTCAGAGAAATACCTCAAAGATGTCCTCAAGAAATTCGGCATGCAAGATTGCAAAGGCGTCAAAATTCCTATGCCCACAAATGGCCATCTATGCAATCGATGAAAATGGTATTGACTTCGATCACAAGGTATACCGCCCATGATTGGTTCTTTATTGTACTTATGTGCATCTAGGCCAGATATAATGCTTAGTGTTTGCATGTGTGCCCGATTTCAAGCTACACCAAGGAATCACACCATAAGGCTGTGAAGCATATTCTTCGATATCTAGCTCACACACCAACACTAGGATTATGGTACCCCAAGGGCTCTACTTTTGATCTCATTGATATTCGACTCTGACTATGCTGGTGATCGTGTGGACCGCAAGTCAACATCTGGTACTTGTCATTTCCTCGGACGATCTTTGGTCCGTTGGTCCTCAAGAAACAGAATTGCGTATCACCGCTTCATCGGAAGCTGAATACATTGCTGCTGGCTCTTGTTGTGCTCAATTGCTGTGGATGAAGCAAACTCTCAAGGACTACGGCATCAACGTGAAGAATGTGCCTCTCATCGTGACAATGAGAGTGCCATCAAGATTGCTCACAACCCAGTTCAGCACTCAAGACAAAGCACATTCAAATTCGCCATCATTTTCTTCGTGATCATGTGTTGAAGGGCTTACATCTCCATCGAGCATGTGAAGATCAAGAACAGCTAGCCGATATCTTCACTAAGCCCTTGGATGAGAAGAGATTTAGCAAGTTGCGGTGTGAGCTAAATATCTTAGAATCTTCAATGTTCTTTGAAAAGGACACACATCCCGACACTTATGCAAAATTGATGACTTAGATGTGCAACACATGAAGAAACGTTTTCTTCAATCCATGAAGAATAACACTCTAAGTGTGAAGAAATTAATGAAGAATTTGATTCTCGAACCCTACGACAATTGTACGCGGTGTCTGAAATCATCATTCTTATACTGGTGGGTCACGCCACCACCAAAGTTGAAAATCTTCAATTTGAGTTTTTCCTCGCTTTTGAAATTCTTCAATTTTTCAAATTCTTCAACTTTTCAAAATCTTCACTATTTCTCGTTTTTCTTCATTGGCTATATATATATATATATATATATATATATATATATATATATATATATATATATATATATATATATATATATATATATATATATATATATATATATATATATATAGTTTATGTCCTCTCAAGATTCACTTATGGCTAATTCTTCAAGTTGCTTTCTCGCTAAGTGAATGTGATCGGACCCTTCCCCTCTATGCTATACTCAACCCAATCTATTCACAAATTCTTCATGTGCGTCTATTTGAAACTCGCTCAAAATCTTCACCGTGTCCTTGTCACCAAGAAATTGCGAACGGAACTTTAAAACTGATTTTATTCAAACATTCGGTTTTGCCGCTCAAACCGTTTCGCATCCCATGATGCATTATTTTACTCACCCACGATCGTACACGATCTCCACTTTTCAGTACGTGGGCGACACATGTCGTGAGAAGGAGAATGGTCAGGGGCACGTTCGTCCCAAATCTTCGGGCGAACAGTTTTTCACCGTGGCTATATATACCCCCTCTCCCTTCCTCACTTCCTTTACTCCGCCGACCGCTCTCTCTCGCCGAGCTTCTCAAACCCTAGCGCCGCCGCTTCTCCATCGTCGCCCGGTGAGGAAGAGCTTCATCGCCTCGACCTCGTCGCCGACGATACTCGCGCCGATCGCTGAAATCTTCATTCCGCCGCCGCCAGAGCTGTCTTCCTCCGCCAAGTTAGGGCGTGGAAGATCTAACCTGGCGAACTTCCCAACTGTTCTTCTCAGTTCGTCGTGTTCATCACTTCGGGTAATTAAAAGTTACTTTTATTACTCGCTTTGATTCTCAAACCTTCCTGAAAATCTTCAAAGGTGTTTATTCTTCAAACCTTCACACATATGGACACCTCAAACAAAATATTCTCTTGATTCGTTTCTCTAAGCAATGATTTTCCTCAAGATTCCTCAATTGTGTGGATCCTCGATCTATACAACTCTGGAACCTAAGACAAAGATCGCTTAGTGAAATTCTTCAAGGCTCATTTGGTCAAATTCCTCAAACTAGTTCTTTTGAAAACCTTCCGAGAACGATATGACCTCTCCAAATTCCTCGCAACTATAATCTGTTCACAGTACTCATGTCCGCTCTTTGAATCACTAGGTTCTCATCAACTTAACTCATTTGCAGCGTTCCTCGAAGAAAAGTTGCATACTTCTTCAGAGAATTCATTTGTTCAAATTCCTCACCTGAAGAATATGGCAGAAGGAAAGAAGCCACAAAAAGGAGGAAAGAGGCCTGAGGTCATGACTGCGTTTGAAATCCCTGAGGAAATATATGCTGATTATTGCACACCTGATGAAGCCGAGTTCGGCAAAGAAAACAAAAATCAGGGCAAGGTGCGCATTCAAAGGATTGAACGGAGATGGGCAAGAGAATGGAGGGAGTACAGATATGTAACTCCAAAGTACATGAAGAAATTCGCACTCAATCCTCCATGCCCAAGAGCTCCATTGGCACCTGGTCAAGAAGTCGACCCACCAAATCAAGCGTGGTGAGGACTTTCTCAAGAATGGGCTAGCGCCAAGCCAAATTGGCAAGACAAGCCAACGAGGCAGTGAGGAAATTTAATGAGGACTCTGCAGCTGCTGCCATCGAGGCCTCTGTCAAGCCAAGAAAATCTATGGCAAAGAAGCCCGCACACAAGCCAAGTGCTTCACCAACAAAGGCCCTCACGGCCAAGTTCCTTAGTTGTGCCCTCACGGCCAATTCCTCATGCTGCTCCTGCTCCTCCCAAGTCCTCACCTCCTACAAAATCCTCAGCTCCTCCCAAGTCCTCAAGAGTTCCGACAAAGTCCTCAAGACTGTGCATCCGCCACGTGCCAAAGGACTGCAGGCTTCTCCATTGCATCCGTGTTTTAGCAAGTTCCTCACCGCACCAAAGTCTTCATCTGCCCAACTCTGCTGAAGACTAAGGCCACAATGGGCGAGGTCCTCGCCAAGTCCCAAGAAGAAACAGTCGCCTTCCAAGAACCACGAAGATGATGAGGCTGATGATGATGAACTTACGGAAATCATCGAGAACGCCAAGAAAGGGCCACTAGAGCCAAAGGCACATCTGTGCCCATCGCTGTTGGATCCGAGGAAAATCCTCGATTACATTGATCTCCGCACAAGGATCCAAACACCCCTATGCCTGATTTTCATCTCGACCCTGGACAAAGTCACATGTCAACCCATTTCATCACCAAGAGAAATGGAAGTTTGAAAAGGCAAGAGAGATCAAGAAAGCTCAATACGTAAAGGAGAAGTTCCTCAAGAAAAATGTTGTCAAATGACACCGATGAACTTCTCAAGGTCCGAATGAAATCCAAGCCCTCAAAGAAAACTTTGATGCTTATTATGCTGATTGGCAAGGAGCCAAAGTCGATTCGTCAACCCGATGAAGAATTCACCAATGTTGCTGCCCCAACGCAACAAGAAATTCCTCAGCTGCAGCCTCACTCAGCAGATCGAAGATCATGCCAAGACCACCGATGAAGTTCAGCTGTGAAGAAAATGCTAGTTCCAGGGCTGATGATCCCATTCCAGCCGCTGAAGAAATTGCCAGGACATCCACTAGTGGTGCGCCTGAAGAAACTGAACAAGACAGGGCAACTACATTAGTTGCGCCTGAGGAAAATCAACCAGATTCCTCAGCTCCTCCTGCGCCAACACCAACTCCAATTCTTCCATCTGCCTCTGATGTGAAGAAGACCAAGGCTGCAGAACGAGCTGCAGTGAAGAAACGGAAAGCATCAGCTGCGTCAAATTCTTCGGCTGCGAAGAAAATGAAGCCAATGACCAGCTCCTTTGAAAATCCTATTGATGCTGTTCCAATTTCCTCAATTCCATCAAAGGACCTTGTTCCTTATGATGAAGATTATGAGATCCCAAGCGGATCTGATGAAGAAAATCATTCTGCTTTGCTTCGTCGAGCAGATTGATGAAGAAATTGAAGTGGAAGCAATCCTTCAACCCCAATCATTTCTCGCCTATGCCTCGGTTCACAGCTGAAGAGGCCGTGTTGAGGAAATTGAAGAAGATGTGGATATTGGAAACACAACGCCAGTGATGAATGATGACTTTTGGGAAAGTCAAGATCCAAATTCTCCACTCTTCACCCCAATCCAACAGATACCTCACCCCCTGCTCCAACGGTTCAAATGGGCTCAAGAAACTCATCCCACTTCATCTGTCCATGAAGAAATTCCAGCCACTAGCGCCGATGAACCTGCTCGCCACTGATCCTCGACTACATCTCGAGAGGAACAAGAAATTCCTCACCAAGAACCCGAGATTGCGATTCCAGAGGTCGTGATGCAACTCATCGACACTCCACCGCCAAAGCCAAAGAATCCCTTCTCAACAAAGCAAAAGTTCAAGGCTGAAGATTTCTTCACGAGCATGTATTCTTCACTGACATAATCCATATGATTCTGCTCGCATAAGGAAAAGGCGCTTCGGACTGCCACCAAGCCAATTTCTATTCCTCGGTGCTTTTCAACAAAGACAAAGTCTTCGATCATGCACATATTCCTCATGTGGACATGGAGTCTCTGCCAGCTTTGAGCCAGTCCTCGGTGTTCTTCACGACGAGGACTTCGAATTTCTGCACTGACATCTGTGATTGGAATGAAGAACTCATTCTTCAATTCTATGCAACGCTGCACATCACCGGAGACGCTGAAGACGTGCAATCATGGGTGTTAGACTGGATGTCTGAAAATACTCACTACAAGGCACCTGCAACTGAATTGCTTCATGCTCTACCACTCAGTCCTCCCCTTGATGGTGCTCGTTGTATCTACAATGAACCTGAGCTATCAAATCACTATATGCAAGTCTGATGAAGCCTTTGAAGCCAGGGCAGGCCCCAAGAACCAAATTCCTCGTCAAGGAATTATTGTATGTGCCTCGGACTGTCTATCGGATTCTGACGAAGACAATGAGTCCTATCAAAGGCCACGACTCAAATGATGAAGAAGTCGTTGGCATCATGAAGAATATGCTTTTCAATATCATTCATGGCGTTCCGGCCAACTTCCATGATTTCTTCATGAGGACTCGCAAACATTGCTATGTCACCATTTGAGCTGAAGCCTTATGCGCTTTGGATAATGAGATTCATCAGACAAGGTCTTCACCAATTACAAGGCTGATAATCTGAACCACTGCAGCTACTTGCCTCGATTGAAGTCCTCAAGCGGACATTTACCTCACCGATGACAAGGGCAAGGCTATCATGTGATCGATGAAGGCATTCGCCCATTGATGGACAGTTTCGCAAAGCTGCATCCTACTCCACCAATGATGACTCGCCACACATGACTCGCCGCAAATACCTCACCAAGCAAAGTCCTCAAGCCACAAAGACCTGTGGTGATGATGATCGTGAGTTACTCCTCGCCTTCATCAAGGTTGATCGCAATCATAAATGGGTCAAGCCGCTTTGGTTCAATTCTTCACAACATGACCTCTACACACAATGCAAAGAAGAAAACCACTACTACCTCCATGAAACCTTCAAACGCACTGGCTGTTCTTTCAAATGTCTACACCACGGAAGAACCGACGACAATGGGTCTCAAGGAAGAATTTGACTGGTCCGCACCTCCTCCAAGAAATACAAGAAGGTCAAAGTTCCTTCCTTGGTGGCTAGCTCCTATTCTTCATCACGAGACACCGATGAAAATGAAGACTTGGGCGACATCGCGGCAGGCCCTACTACAACAACCGACCCCAACAACGCCGGGCGCCCTTCCTCAACTTGAAATTCTTCAGGGCGTTAGTCCTCGCCGATCCTTTTGGTCATTCGATGACAAAGGGGGAGAAATTTGAGTTAGTCTTCAAGCGGGTCTATTATATGGGCAATAATTTTTGTTAAGTTACAACTCTCGTTCTTCTGAAACTTTTATTGGATCGAGTTGTAATCTTAAACCCGATGGTGCTTTGATACTTTTGACGCACTGTGCTCTGGCACTATGCTCTGATACTTTTGATGCACTGAGCTCTGATTCTCTTGAGCTTTGATACTCTTGATGCGTTATTTTGCATGCCTGTTCCTCATTAATGTTATTGCACGCATGCTGAATTTCATCAAGCACCATATTTCATCATGCATTTCAAATTCTTCATATTATATGTCAAATGCGTGTATGAATTACAAGATATAGGGGGAGATCTCCATGATTCAACTCTTCAAATGTGCATTGCCTCAAAAGCAAATTCCTCACTACGCACATCTTCAGGGAGAGTTCTTCTATATCTTGCAATCAAATTCCTCAATATTAGTATTTACACTTCATATGTTTATCCCCGTTGAAAACTTAACCTATATTGTCATCAATCACCAAAAGGGGAGATTGTAAGTGCATCTAGTGCCCTTAGTGATTTTGGTGTATTGAAGACTTATAGGTTAAGGGACTAATGTGTTTGTGAGTGTACACAGGTCTATAAGTCTATGAGGAGTTTGATATTTACAAGAAAGTCGACCCTAAAATGAAGTTCTTCGATCAAGACTTTGATATTCTCAAGACTTTCTCAAGACTTTGAAAGTGAAGAAATTGGTGTGACCTTGAAGACTTGGTATTCATTTGAGGAACATGAAGCGTGAAGACTTTTGTTTTCGTAGTTTCGTTTTCTCTTTCTTGAGTCATAGGAAACACCGTCTCGTTAAAGGGGTCGAGGAAATACTAAGGAAAAATTTCCATGTGATGCTCAACTCAAAATCCTACACCTACCAAACCCTTCGAGTGAAGCCTTTGAAATCTCATATAGTTCAGTCAATTTCTTCAAAGGATGAGAGACGAAGTTCTTCCGTCGCGAGGAATTTGTTCTGACCGAGGAGTTAGGAATTCGCCAAAGGCGGATTGCCTACACAAAGGAGGAACATGATAGCCCTAAGGAATTTGAGATTCAAATTTCCGATCGTTGCTATGCTTCTTGCCACCTGTCCCAAAATATCTTATCCACCTAACGGTCATATCATTGAAGGGCATTTATGTCTTATCATTTCGGCTGCTCCTAGGCTATAAATAGCCGCCTCTACAACCACTAGCTGGTTGGCTGCTCCGAGAGAAACTTGACACTTGTCATTTGAGAGCAACCCATCCTCCGAGGACTTTGAGCAAAAATCATCGAGTGAGGAAAACCCAAAACCAAACCCCTATAAACCCAAAGTGATTGAGCATCATCAAGAGATTGATCCTGCGTGGATCCGACGCTTGTTACCTTTGAAGACTGTGCTTCTTCTAGACGGTTAGGCGCCATGGTCTAGAGCATCCAAGAGGAATTGTGGATCGCCGAGTGACCAAGTCTGTGAAGGTTTGGAAGTCGCTCAAGACTTACCACGAGTGATTGGACGAGGTCTGTGTGACCTTAGTTCAAGGAGAATACGGTGAGGACTTGGTGTCCCGAGCTGCGTGCTCAGCGGATCGGGTGTCCGGATCTGTGTCCTCGAGTTTAAATACTCACCGCTCCAACCAGACGCACAACTGAGACAACAGTTGGAACTGGTCTACCAAATCATTGTCTTCACCAACCTTACTGGTTCTATTTCCTCAACCCTTTCATTTCCTCATTACTGTGTTGAGTGTTCATTCATATCTGTGTTTGAAGACTTTGACTGAAGACTTTCTCAATTTCCTCAGTTCAATTTCTTCAGTCTGTTTGTCTTCATCTTGTGCTATCATGTGTTTACGCTTTCTGTACTCTTTGATTGTCTTCATTTCATCATGATGACCATGCCCGCATTCTCTTATGCTTACTTCTGAGTACTTATTCCACTGCAAGTAGTTCTTCGCTAAGGAATTTCCTCACCGGCAAATTCCTCAGTGAAGAATTCATAAAAATCGCCTATTCACCCCCCCTCTAGTCGATATAACGCACTTTCACCAGTATAAACCTTGTGTCCCTTGTGTTGCTCTTTGTGTAGTTTTAGATCCTTGCGAGGCGACGAGGTGCAGGTAGGTTGGAGGTGAGATCTCCGCGTGCACCCCAGAGTTCGAACCTTGAGTGTCTGCCGGAACCCGAAATCTGACATTTGGCACGCCAGGAAGGGGTGCGCCGGAGCTTTCCCCTCCGCCGACCCGCTCTCCGCCAACATCGTGATTCGCCCTATGATGAGCAGCGCCGCCTGCTCCGATCGCCAAAGACCGGCCTTGAGGGCGAGGGCTCGAGCCTTGGCCCCAGCCTGCGGCAGTAAAGGGCTTAACAGTTCAAGCCGGAGACGCCACCACGCTACAACGGCACGACTAATCCGCTGGCCTTCCTGCTGGCGTACGAGGGGGCCGTCCTCGAAGCGGGGGGCGATGACAGGGTCATGGCTAACTGGCTTCCCATGGCCCTCACCGGCGCCCCACGCATGTGGCTGCTCCACCTGCCGGCAGCTTCCGTGACCTCTTGGGAGGAGCTGCGCGACCTCTTCCTCGCCCAGCACGCTGCGCCGGCGTCCCCGGTCGTCGCAACTCTCCTGGGCGGCTCGCAGGCGTCACCTTCAGGCCGCCACATCAAGCCGTTCGTCCGCCAGATTGGCGCTGCCTCCGCGCAGCGCGGGGCTCCTCCGGGTTGGTCAGTGCCCAAGGCCGATCTGGCCTTCAGCTCGAAGGATCACCCCTCCAACTCAGCCTGCTCGTGCGCGCTCCCAATGTTGTGCACCCCCACAATCTGCCAGGTGGTCGTCACCAGGACTCTCATCGATAGCGGCGTAGGCCTCAGCGTGCTCTCGGTTGAAGCCTTCAGCCTCCTCCACATACCGCCGGAGCGGCTTCAGCCTAGCAGGCTCTTCTTGGGCGTTGGAGGTGGTTCCGCCGGCTCCCTGGGACAGATCCGTCTTCCGGTGACCTTCGGCACCTACGACAACTTCCGCACGGAGCTAATCGACTTCGACATCGCCCCCATCGGCCTCCCATACAACACCATCCTCGGCTACCCAGCACTAGCCCGATTCATGGCCGCGACTCACCCAGCGTACAACCTCATGAAGATGCCCGAGAGCAGCGGCGTCCTCACCGTATCCGGAGACACCGGGGATGCGTTGCAGGTGCTCAAGCTCGTCTTGAAGACTGCGGCGGCGGCACAGCCCGCCGACTCAGACACCCCTGAGCCCAAGAGGGCTGTGCCGGTCAAGAAGAAGCAGCTGTTCACCCAAGACAGGGCAGAAACCAAGCAGATACTGGTCGACGAGGACGGATCCACTAACGCCACCTTCACCATATGCGCCAACCTCGAGCCCGAGCAGGAGGAGGCCCTGGTCAAGTGCCTACGCGCGAACAAGAAGGTGTTCGCATGGGAACCTGATCAGCTGGCAGGGGTCCCAAGAGGCGTAATCGAGCACCACCTCAACGTGTGCCCCAACGTGCGCCCCGTGAAGCAGAAAGCGAGACGGCAGTCCACTGAGAAACAGGCTTTCATCGTCCAAGAGACTCGCAAGCTAGAGGCGGCAAGGCTCATTCGCGAGGTCCGATACCCAGATTGGTTGGCTAACCCGGTTGTCGTGCCAAAGAAAGGGCGGAAGGAACGCATGTGTGTCGACTTCATCAACCTAAACTAAGCCTGCCCGCAGGATCCATTCCCACTCCCTCGCATCGATCAGATCATCGACTCCACCGCCGAGTGCGACCTGTTATGTTTCCTGGATGCCTTCTCCGGCTATCACCAGATCAAGATGGCAGTAGAAGACGTGGAAAAAACGGCTTTCCTGACCCCGTGTGGAGTGTATTGCTACACATGCATGCCGTTCGGGCTGCGCAACGCAGGGGCGACCTTTCAGCGGCTGATGCACATCACCTTGGGTCCGCAGCTCGGGAGAAATGTTGAGGCTTACGCTGATGACATTGTGGTGAAGTCTCGGGAGGCCAGAACCCTAATACAAGACCTGGAGGAAACCTTCGCGAGCCTTAATGCAGTGGACCTGCGGCTCAACCCGGAGAAGTGTGTGTTTGGGGTCCCCTCGGGCAAGCTCTTGGGCTCCCTCGTGTGCCACCGGGGCATCGAGGCTAACCCAGAAAAGGTCAAAGCAGTCGAGGACATGAGCCCGCCGAAGACCGTCAGAGAGATGAAGAAGCTCACTGGGGACGTGACCGCACTAGGACGCTTCATCTCCAAGTTGCGGGAACGAGCGCTGCCCTTCTTCAAGCTGATGAAGAAAAAGGGCCCCATTGAATGGACTGAAGAGGCCGACAAGGCGTTCCAAGATCTCAAAAGGTACTTAACCAGCCCTCCGGTAATGGTGGCTCCGCGCCCTCAAGAGCCCCTGGTGCTCTACCTTGCAGCCACTCCCTACTCTGCCAGCGCAACCCTGGTGGTGGTTAGGGAGGAGCGTTGGACCAAAGCCGCGGGAGCTACCTGGGTCAAGGCGAAGCAGGATCAAGGGGGCCTCACAGAGACCACTACCATAGCCGAGAAGGATCAGCCGTCACAAGGAAGCGCACTCGGAACAGAAGTGACCCCTCCCCCTGGCGACCAGCCGCTGGGGCCTCCACTGTCTCAGGAGGCGCCACGGCCTCCGGAGGACGCCAGCAGCACCAGCATTCCCAACCTCGTCGAACACCCTGTGTACTTCGTCAGCACAGTGTTGCGGGACGCGAGGGCGCGGTACCCCATGCCCCAGAAACTCCTCCTTGCGTTATTGGTGGCCTCGCGCAAGCTGCGGCACTATTTTCAGGGCCATCCCATCAAGGTTGTCTCAGCGTACCCCTTGGAAAGGGTGCTCAGGAGCCCCAACTCGGCTGGAAGAGTCGCTGAGTGGAACATCGAGCTGCAAGCGTTTCAACTAGAATTCAGCACCACCAGAGTCATCAAGGGGGCAGCGCTAGCGGACTTCGTGGCGGAATGGGCGGAGGCGCCGGGCCTCAAGGCTGATGAGGATCGATCCCTCTCCCCGGGAAGCGAGGCACCGGATGGTTGGGTCATGTACTTCGACGGGGCGTTCTCCAGACACGGCGCGGGGGCTGGCGCAGTGCTTATATCTCCCACTCAAGACAAGCTCTACTACGCCGTGCAGCTCTGTTTCCAGCACGGAGAAAAGGTCTCCAACAACATAGCAGAATATGAAGGCCTGATAGCAGGCCCGAAAGCCACGGTCGCCCTGGGAGTGAAGCGCCTTACCATCAAGGGTGACTCACAACTCCTCGTCAATTTCTCCAACAAAGTATACGAGCCAAGGGATGAGCACATGGAAGCCTACCTCGCGGAGGTCCGCAGGATGGAGAAGCAGTTCTGGGGACTGGAGTTGCAGCATGTGCCTCACGGCACCAATCAAGAGGCTGATGACATCGCCAAACGGGCATCCAGGCGGCTACCCCAGGAACCTGGCGTCTTCAAGGAGCGGCTCTTCAAGCCCTCGGCAACGCCATCGCTGTCAAGCACGGTGCAGCCTCGGGAAGAGCTCCCCCAGCCACCTGCCTCGGGAGCCCCGGTCTGCGGCCCGGCCTCAGGAGCGCGCCTGCTCCTGACGCTGGAGCCTCAGGAGGGGTGCTGGATCACAGAGCTCCGGAGTTACCTGCCGCAAGGGACCTTGCCGGAAAAGGAGGAGGAAGCGGAGCGTGTGACGCGGCAAGCCACGGCATACTGCATCAGGGATGGAGAGCTCTACCGAAAGCGACTGAATGATGTGTCCCTATGTTGCATTTCCAGGGAGCTAGGGAAGGAGCTGCTGGCAGACATACACGGTGGAGACTGTGGGCATCATTCGTCATCACGGACCCTCGTTGGCAAGGCGTTCCATAGCGGGTTCTATTGGCCCACTGCGCTCAATGATGCCGTGGAACTGGTGAAGGCTTGCGAGGCCTGCCAATTCCATGCCAAGCAGATCCATCAGCCGGCGGGAGGTCTGCAAACTATACCCCTCTCGTGGACATTCGCAGTCTGGGGGCTGGATATCGTGGGCCCGTTCCCTCGGGCGTCGGGAGGCTATCGCTACCTCTACGTCGCCGTGGATAAGTTCACCAAGTGGGCTGAACCGTCCCCGCAGGTTCTGCGGTCAAGTTCATCAAGGGCATCGTGAGCCGGTTCGGGGTGCCGAACCGCATCATCACCGACAACGGTTCGCAGTTCACCAGTAACCTCTTCAAAACATACTGTGCTAACCTTGGGACGCAGGTATGCTACGCTTCGGTAGCGCACCCACGGAGCAACGGTCAGGCCGAGCGGGCCTACGCAGAGGTCCTGAGGGGCCTCAAAACCAGGACCTTCAAGAAGAAGCTGGAGGCATGCAGCAGAGATTGGTACGATGAGCTTCAGTCCGTGTTGTGGTCCATCCGCACGACCGCAACCAAGCCGACTGGCGAGACCCCGTTCTTCCTGGTCTATGGAGCTGAAGCGGTCCTCCCTCACGAGGTTAGACGTCGTTCCGCATGGGTCCTGGCGTTCGACGAGGCTCAGCAGGACGCCATGCGGGGGACGGACCTCGTGCTGGGGGAGGAGCATCATCGAGAAGCCGCGTTACGAGCGGCGAGGTACCAACACGCACTTCGGCGATACCACTGCCGCAACATTCGCCCCAGGGCTCTTGAGGTAGGGGACCTCGTGCTCAGACGGGTTCTCTCCAGGGAGAGACTGCATAAGCTCTCCCCCATGTGGGAGGGCCCGTTCAAGGTTGTTCATGTTTCCAGGCCCGGCTCCGCGTGCTTTAGACTCATGAGGGGGTGCCAGTCTAGAACGCGTGGAACATCCAGCACCTCCGGAGGTTTTACCCCTAAAAAGGCCCGGTGCCTGTGAAGAAGGCGAATGCGTGTGAAGTTGTTGCGTTTTGGAAAAGGCCCCGTGCCTGTGAAGAAGGCGAACGCCTGTGAAGCTTATCTTTCTGAGAAAGGCCCGGTGCCTGTGAAGAAGGCGAACGCGTGTGAAGCTTATCTTTCTGAGAAAGGCCCGGAGCCTGCGAAGAAGGCGAATGCATGTGAAGCTTATCTTTCTGAGAAAGGCCTGGAGCCTGTGAAGAAGGCGAACGCCTGTGAAGCTTATCTTTCTGAGAAAAGCCCGGAGCCTGTGAAGAAGGCCAATGCCTGTGAAGCTCGCCACCCGTGACACTCTCACGTAATAATGAGTTGGGGCTGTACACGCCTCGGAGTCTTAGGAGCACCGGCCTCAGGCCCTGGGGCTCCCTCCCACGCCCAGTGGCAGCACTTAGCTCTGCGCTGGTGAGAAGATGTCGAAGACTAGATTAGGTGCCGGACACGACTTTTTTCATTTGCCTTCTGCAGTTGGCTTGTTTATTCCCATTTGAAGTTTTATTGAAGTGGTTGCCGTCTTTGCCTTGTGACTCTTTGCCTTCTTCGCTCTCCTGCCTCGATTTCTCTCGCGCGAGTCTCGCGAGGGAGCAACGCTGCACCCTCATGAGTGTTTTTCTCGACCCTATTGTTTGAGGCTTCCCTGGGTCCACTACGGAGCACCCCTCCAGTCCGTGCCCCACGGGCACCGCGACGCCGAACAGGACTGGGTGGTCGCCTCCACGACTGAGGCCGAAAGCTACCTCTCCTGGCTAATCTTTGCAGGGCATGAAGCGTTCGACGAGGCCTCAGCCTCGGGAGGCGAAGACCGCGACAGGTCGCCCCCAAGCTAAGTAATTTCTACGCGCAGGCATGTGGCACAGAAGCCTAATATAGAAATAGCGGAAACAATACGATAATTAACAGCAATAGTCCAAGCATGCCCCCGCGGGGCCCTACACTACTCTCTCTTTGCGCAGGAAAAGGAAAAGAACAAAACAGGCGCGACTCGCCTGACACCAACTCGCGGCGAAGGCTCGAACTGCCTCCGGAGCTCAGGCGGACTCCCTCTCATGCTTCACCGAGGCGCGACGGCGGGCAGACCTGCTACCTCCCTCCAGGCGGGCGCGGCGGCGCGGAGGCTGGTCGCGGCTACCGCTGGAGGAGCCGCTGTCCGAAGAAGAGTCGCTGAAGCTCGACGAACCCCGAGCGCTGCCGACCACACGCGCGCTGTCATCTTCATCCCGATTGTCACCGGGGCTAGGCCCACGGCTGCGGTCGTCGTCCTCGGGGCAGCACCTAGCGCGGCGACCGTCTTCCCCGAACACCCTCACGTAGAGGGTGGCATCGCCGTCGAACTTGAAGTGCAGGGTGCACTGCCGGCTCAGACCACGCGCGCGGGCAAACGTTTGCCAGCCGCGGGTCAGGGCCACACTCCTGGCTGCGGAGACCTCCAGCGAAGCCCAGGAGGCCCGGCTGTAGCAACCGTCCGCCTGGAGCCAGAGGCAGCCCAGGGCGCCGGCCGGAAGTTCACCTAAAAGGAAGCGGGGAAGCTGGAGCCAGGTGCTGGTCGGCTCCACAGACCACACGACAAACTCCGGCAGCACCTCTGCCGAGTGGAAGCGTGGCCTAGGGGGTCGAGCGGCTGTGGCGCGCCCCCCATCAACGGCCTGACATCTGTCGCTGCGCGGGAGATCGCCTCCATGGCCGCGGGAAGCCGCTACAAGAGCCACAGGGTGCTTGCGAGGACGGCCTCGACCGTGCTTTGCCGGGGGAGAGTCAGGCTCCACCTGGCGGGCCTTTCCTTTCTCTGCGGCCGAGAACCTCTTCGGTGGAGCCATGGAGAAGAAGGAGAAGCAAGAAGAGATGGACTGGAAGGGCATGCGCCGTTCCGTACTTATAGCCGGGGAAGGCCAACCGTCGACCTCCATGATCACAGGTAATCATGACCCGCTTTGCATGCAGGGACTTGTCAATTCGTGCAGTTGTCGAGGCATCGTGGGGAAGTGGAGACGCCCACGTCCAATCAACCGCCACGCGGCGCCCAAGGCCGCAGGCTGTTAGGGCCCGTGGCGCTTCGCACTTGCCCCTTCGCCTCTCTGCTAAGCCAAGTCCAGGCGCACCTTGGGTCCGGGGGCTACTGTCGGTGTTCTGGGAACGGGGGTACCCATACTTGCCTGTCTGTGGCCTGTGGCGTGGCTCAAGGGGTGGCCCAGTACGGCCCATCTTCATCGGCACAAGCTCAAGACCCTCGCGAGGGGCCAAGCCTTGCGGGGCGGACGACAGGAAGCTTCTCGAGCACGGCCTCGTCAGGCTGGCTCGCGAGGAGGCGAGAGATCAAGGCGGGGTACCTCACGAGGTGCCCATGACGCAAGCCATGACGCACAAAGGGCACCAGAGGCGCCAGCCAGCAGAAGGTCCTCATTTCCTCTTTGGTGCAAAGGAGGCAAGCGCAGGCGAGAGCATCAAGCAAAGGAAACTATTTCGTTACAACGAGACCAAGACCAACACAACGGCAGGAAGGAGGTCATTGTGGAGCCCAAGCCAAGTCATCGTCGAGCCTTTGGCGGCGAGGACCAACTTTAGTCAGGATAAGTGTACTAGATGTTCCCCTTCAAAATGGCCAATTGTTGGCGTCCTTCTCGCTCAATATTTGGGAAGAGGCCCACGGCCTCTGCCTATAAATAGGACTAGCCACCCACAGGGTAGAGGCATCTGGAATAGAGCTAGAGATCAATCTCGAATCTAGAGAGAGAGAGAGAAGCGACCGAACTCCCCCTAGCAGTTCGTCGCACCGGCCAAGAACAGACCCTCGCGAGGCTGTTCTTCCTTGTACTGTTCATCATCAGCCCCTGAGGAAATCCACCACACCACACACTGGAGTAGGGTATTACACCACAATGGTGGCCCGAACCAGTATAAACCTTGTGTCCCTTGTGTTGCTCTTTGTGTAGTTTTAGATCCTTGCGAGGCGACGAGGTGCAGGTAGGTTGGAGGTGAGATCTCCGCGTGCACCCCAGAGTTCGAACCTTGAGGGTCTGCCGGAACCCGAAATCCAACAATCTTGAGAGAAGCCACTAGTGAAACCTATGGCCCCTGGGTCTCTTTCTTATTATATTGCATCTCTTTTATTTACATCACATCTCGTTTACTATTTTGCAATCTTTACTTTCCAATCTATACAACAAAAATACCATAAATATTTATCTTACTATCTTTATCATATCTCACTTTTGCGAGTGACTGTGAAGGGATTGACAGCCCCTTTATCGCGTTGGTTGCGAGGTTCTTGATTGTTTGTGCGGGTACTAGGTGACTTGCGTGTTATCTCCTACTGGATTGATACCTTGGTTCTCAAAAATTGTGGGAAATACTTACGCTAGTTTGCTGCATCACCCTTTCCTTTTCAAAGGAAAACCAACGCATGCTCAAGAGGTAGCAGAAAACAACTGCTTTATTGATACTAGCGCAACATAGTTCACATTACATCAAGTTGCAAGGCCAAGCGGCACGCACGGTGCGGCTAAACAATATGTACATTATTTAGTGAACATAAAGGGGCCTCAATCACAACAACTATGCGGAAGCAGAACAACGACGAAGCGGGACTCCATAGCACAGGGACACCGATGTGGACATTGATAACCCACAAGTATAGGGGATCGCAACAGTTTTCAAGGGTAGAGTATTCAACCCAAATTTATTGATTCGACACAAGGGGAGCCAAAGAATATTCTCAAGTATTAGCAGTTGAGTTGTCAATTCAACCACACCTGGATAACTTAATATCTGCAGCAAAGTATTTAGTAGCAAAGTAATATGATAGTAGTGGTAACGGTAACAAAAGTAACGGTAGCAAAAGTAGTATTTTTGGTGTTTTTTAGTGATTCTAACAGTAACAACGGGAAAGTAAATAAGCGAAGAACAATATGTGAAAAGCTCGTAGGCATTGGATCGGTGATGGAGAATTATGCCGGATGCGGTTCATCATGTAACAATCATAACATAGGGTGACACAAAAATAGCTCCATTTCATCAATGTAACGTAGGCATGTATTCCGAATATAATCATACGTGCTTATGGAAAAGAACTTGCATGACATCTTTTGACCTACCCTCCCGTGGCAGCGGGGTCCTACTGGAAACTAAGGGATATTAAGGCCTACTTTTAATAGAGAACCAGAACAAAGCATGCACATAGTGAATACATGAACTCCTCAAACTATGGTCATCACCGGGAGTGGTCCCGATTATTGTCACTTCGGCGTTGCCGGATCATAACACATAGTAGGTTACTATAGACTTGCAAGATAGGATCAAGAACACACATATATTCATGAAAACATAATAGGTTCAATCTGAAATCATGGCACTCGGGCCCTAGTGACAAGCATTAAGCATAGCAAAGTCATAGCAACATCAATCTCAGAACATAGTGGATACTAGGGATCAAACCCTAACAAAACTAACTCGATTACATGATAGATCTCATCCAACCCATCACCGTCCAGCAAGCCTACGATGGAATTACTCACGCACGACGGTGAGCATAATGAAATTGGTGATGGAGGATGGTTGATGATGACGACGACGACGAATCCCCCTCTCCGGAGCCCCGAACGGACTCCAGATCAGCCCTCCCGAGAGGTTTTAGGGCTTGGGGGCGGCTCCGTATCATAAAACGCGATGATTTGTTCTCTCTGATTTTTTTTCTCCCCGAAAGCAAATATATAGAGTTGGAGTTGAGGTCGGAGGAGCTGCAGGGGGACCACGAGGTAGGGGCGCGCCCTGGGGGGGAGGGAGCGCCCTCCACCCTCGTGGCCAGGGTGTGAGCCCCCTGGTCTTCATATTTGGCAAGGATTTTTTATTATATCCAAACAGACGTTCCGTGGAGTTTCAGGTCAGAACTTTTGTTTTTGCACATAGATAACACCATGGAAAGTCTGCTAAAAACAGCGTCGGTCCGGGTTAGTTCCATTCAAATCATGCAAGTTAGAGTCCAAAACAAGGGCAAAAGTGTTTGGAAAAGTAGATACGACGGAGACATATCAACTCCCCTAAGCTTAAACCTTTGCTTGTCCTCAAGCAATTCAGTTGATAAACTGAAAGTGATAAAGAAAAACTTTTACAAACTCTGTTTGCTCTTGTTGTTGTAAATATGTAAAGCCAGCATTCAAGTTTTCAGCAAAGATTATGATTAACCACATTTGCAATAACTCTTAGGTCTCATGTTTACTCATATCAATAGCATAATCAACTAGCGAGTCATAATAATAAATCTCGGATGACAACACTTTCTCAAAACAATCATGATAGGATATAACAAAATGGTATCTCGCTAGCCCTTTCTGAGACCGCAAAACATAAATGCAGAGCACCTTTAAAGATCAAGGACTGACTAGACATTGTAATTCATGGTAAAAGAGATCCAGTCATAGTCATACCCAATATAAATTAATAGTAATGAATGCAAATGACAGCTGCGCTCTCCAGCTAGTGCTTTTTAATAAGAGGGTGATGACTCAACATAAAAGTAAATAGATAGGCCCTTCGCAGAGGGAAGCAGGGATTTGTCGAGGTGCCAGAGCTCGGTTTTGAAATAGAGATAAATAATATTTTGAGTGGCATACTTTCGTTATCAACATAACAACCAAGAGATGGCGATATCTTCCATGCTACACACATTATAGGCGGTTCCCAAACAGAATGGTAAAATTTATACTCCCCCTCCACCAACAAGCATCAATGCTTGACTTGCTCGAAACAACGAGTGTCTCGGACTAGCACAGTCCCAGGGGGAGCTTTGTTTGCAATTATTTGATTTAGTTTGCATGAAGCATGGGACTGGGCATCCCAGTGACCAGCCATTTTCTCGTGAATGAGGAGCGGAGTCCACTCCTCTTGAGAATAACCCACCTAGCATGGAAGATACGGACAGCCCTAGTTGATACATGAGCTATTCGAGCATACAAAACAGAATGTTTATTTGAAGGTTTAGAGTTTGGCACATACAAATTTACTTGGAACGGCAGGTAGATACCGCATATAGGAAGGTATAGTGGGCTTATCTGGAATAACTTTGGGGTTTAAGGGATTGGATGCACAAGCAGTATTTCCGCTTAGTATAAGTGAAGGCTAGCAAAAGACTGGGAAGCGACCAACTAGAGAGCGACAACAGTCATGAACATGCATTAAAATTAATAAACATTGAGTACAAGCATAAGTAGGATATAATCCACCATGAACATAAATATCGTGAAGGCTTTGTTGATTTTTTTCAACTACATGTGTGAACATGTGCCAAGTCAAGTCACTTAAATCATTCAAAGGAGGATACCACCCCATCATACCACATCACAACCATTTTAATAGCATGTTGGCACGCAAGGTAAACCATTATAACTCATATCTAATCAAGCATGGCATAAGCAACTATGATCTCTAATTGTCATTGCAAACATGTTTATTCATAATAGGCTGAATCAGGAACGATGAACTCATCATATTTACAAAAACAAGAGAGGTCGAGTTCATACCAGCTTTTCTCATCTCAGTCAGTCCATCATATATCGCCAGAATTGCCTTTCACTTGCACGACTGAACGAAGTGAATAATAATAAGAGTGCACGTGCATTGGACTAAGCTGGAATCTACGAGCATTCAATAAACAGGAGAAGACAAGGCAATGTGGGCTCTTGGTTAAATCAACAATAATGCATATAAGAGCCACTTCAACAATTTAATTATGGTCTTCTCCTATCGACCCCCAAAGAAAAGAAAAGAAATAAAACTATTTACACGGGAAAGCTCCCAACAAGCAAAAGAAGAACGAGAAATCTTTTTGGGTTTTCTTTTTAATTATTACTATTACAGCAAGAAAAGTAAACTAAGTAGAAGCTACACTAAATTTTTTTTCTTAAAGTTTAACAAACACACAACAAAAAAGCAGGAAAAAGAAAAATAAACTAGCATGGATATTACAGTGAAAGAGTATGAGCACCGACATCTAGCAATGAGTGTGTGTAAACATAAATGTAATGTCGGTGGGAAATACGTACTCCCCCAAGCTTAGGCTTTTGGCCTAAGTTGGTTCATTGCCACGGATGGCCTGGCGAATATCCATAGTTGTAGCCAGGGTTGTACTGAGATGAAGAGGACTTTGACTGCCACTGGTTGGCAGTCATTTCCGGATCCCAAAAGTAATCAGACTGTCGTGGAGGCTCAAATTGTGGTTCTCGCTCTGGGGCTGGTGTAGGGTTCCGGTAAGCTTGAATGGCCGCCCACGGAACGAGATACGGACCTTTAGATAAATTAAACAAGGAAGGAGCAGGCAAGGTAATAGTCGCAGGGTGATGTTTATCAAAGAACAATTTGTACTTAAGCTCCCCTTCCCTATTCTTAAAAATGAAATCATGCGCTACCATACTCTTATAATCTAAATAAGCATTGGGCAGAAATTTTTCTTCTTTCTCATAGAGCCTAATAGGTATGTTAAAATGTGCAGCAAGGCGTGAAGCATAAATACCTCCAAAGATGGGACCCTTAGTACGGTTCAAACTTAACCGTTTAGCAATAATACTGCCCATACTAACAGAGTTATCGGAATATAAACCGTGGAGCAAAATGATAATATCAGGAATACTAAGGTTTCCATAGTTTCCGCGAACAATTAAGCAACGACTAGCAAATAAAGCAAAGTAGCGTAAAACAGGAAAATGTATGCTAGTGATTCTTGGATCGGAAACCTTCCTAGTTTCCCCCACAGTAATGGTGTCAATAAACCCGTCCACATCTTTACGATGTGGTTCATCTAAGGTACCCTCGAAAGGTATTTTGCAAACCTTGCAAAATTCTTCTAGTGGCATTTTCTTAACAACATCATATAAATGAAACTCTACTGAAGGAGGTGTTTCTTTAGGATAATAGTAGAAGTTTTGCACAAAAGTATTGGTGAGTAAGAGATACTGATGACGTTGGTCGCGGAGGAAGTCGGTGAGGCCAGCATTCTCAGCCAATGAATAGATATCCTCGTAAATCCCGACTTCTCTCAGGAAATCATCGGAAGGCCATTCACACGGCCGAACCTCCGCGGTGCGAGGCAAATTATATTTGGGCCTCCGTGCTTCTTCATTCTGCTTTTCCTTCGAGCTTCGGCTCGATGATCCCCTCAAAACTCTCTTCATTATTTTCTGAAATATTCTGAAATTTTTAGTAACTTCAAACAAAAGTGAACCAACTTCAATAAAATTGATAGCAACTACTCCTACGAGTGCCTAGAGCCTATATCAAGCATTAGAACTACTTGGAACCATATAAATTTGACATGCAAGCTCAAGAACATGGTCACCTAGGCAGCACAAATTTGCAATGAATAGAGAACTAGAACAAAAAGTAATTGGACCAATGGAGGAGTCACATAACAAGGAACAATCCCCCCCAAGCAGTTTTGTAAGAGGTGCTTTGAGCAAGGAGATCGAAAATCACAGCAAAATGAGCTAGTACTCGTGCTTGAGCTGGATGGTGATTTTTTTGGGAGGAAGAAGAAGTGTGTGGATGCAGGAATAAGTGGAGGAGGGCCACCGTGGGCCCACGAGGCAGGGGGGCGCGCCCTAGGGGGGCAGGGCGCGCCCTCCACCCTCGTGGCCAGGTGCTTGCCCCTCCTGTTGTGTTCTCAGTGCCAGAAATTCTCAAAAATTCTAGAAAAAATCATATTCCATTTTCAGGGCATTTGGAGAACTTTTATTTTCAAGGTATTTTTATATTGCACGGATAAATCAGAAAACAGACAGAAAAATACTATTTTTACTTTTATTTCAACTAAATAACAGAAAATAGAGAGAGGGTACAGAAGGTTGTGCCTTCTAGTTTCATCCATCTCATGCTCATCAAAAGGAATCCACTAACAAGGTTGCTCAAGTCTTGTTAACAAACTCATTCCGAATAACATGGAATCAGAGAAATTTTGAATAACACTATGTTACCTCAACGGGGATATGCACATCCCCAATAATAAGAATATCATATTTCTTTTTGACAGTAGGAAGAGGAAATTCAAAACCTACAAAAATTATCGATGGAATTTTTCCAATAGAATTGATACTGTGGGCTTGAGGTTGTTTCCTCGGAAAGTGTACTGTCGGTGTCAAAACCGGCGGATCTCGGGTAGGGGGTCCCGAACTGTGCGTCTAGGCGGATGGTAACAGGAGACAAGGGACACGATGTTTTTACCTGGTTCGGGCCCTCTCGATGGAGGTAAAACCCTACTCCTGCTTGATTAATATTGATGATATGGGTAGTACAAGAGTAGATCTACC
This sequence comes from Aegilops longissima, assembly GCA_021605205.1. Lineage (NCBI taxonomy): Eukaryota > Viridiplantae > Streptophyta > Magnoliopsida > Poales > Poaceae > Aegilops > Aegilops longissima. The sequence goes on from CM038678.1 coordinate 440,007,919, forward strand.
ACGAGATCAGAGAGGCTAAACCCTAGAAGCTAGCCTATGGTATGATTGTTGTTCGTATATGTCGACTAGCCTGGCCTCGGTTTATATAATGCACCAGAGGCCTAGGATAACAAGAGTCCTAGCCAAATACGCCGGTGGGGGAGGAGTCCTTGTCTTGCTCGCCAAGTCTTGTGGAATCTTCCTTGTATGCGGCAACTGTCCGGACTGGCCCATGAGTATACGGCCATGGGGATCCTCGGCCCAATCCAACTGATCGGGAGACGACGTGGCGAGTACCCCCTAGTCTAGGACACCGTCAGTAGCCCCCTGAACCGGTCTTCAAGTTGTGGACGCTCCTCGATTCTTCCGAACTGTTCTTCATCTTCGGTCGTCGGTCTTGAAAACTGGTTCAACAAATCTTCTCATCTTCGATCTTGAGGATCGCCGAAATGAATTCGACGAGTTTACACGTCGGGTATCCGAGGAGCCCCTTTATGTTTCCGGCCTTTATCAATGCCTTGTTATTTTTATGCCACACCTCGGGTTTGAAGTTGTTCCCGGGCGGCAGCGTCCTCTTGTGTCCGAGCTCCAACACCGAACTGCATTCGAGGTATCTTTTGCAGCCGAGCACCAACGCCGGACCGCTTCCCAGCTCTAACGCCGGAATGTATCCGAGCTCCAACGCCAGACTATGTATCCGAGCTCCAACACCGGACTTTATCCGAGCTCCAACGCCGGACTATGTATCCGAGCACCAACGCCGGACTGTATCCGAGGTGTCATAAATCACCTTGGTTCAAAGAAGTTTGAAGGAGTTTAGCCGAGCTTAATGCGAAATGCCCTCTCTGGAGCCAGCCAATAGCGCCCGAGCTTTATGCCGGACTGCTTCGAGGTGGTGCACCACCCCGAATGTGGGCCGATTTTTGTCAATATTTTTTATTGGTGCAATTTATTCTCTACCGAGATACATAGCCAGTAGCCCTCAAGGTGGGTATCGGTCTAAAACCCGAGATGCACATGAAGGATGACATAAGACTGCTAATCCCCGTAGCCGCTGAGACTCAGGTTGATTTGCAAAATCGGTCTGAGGATCAAGTCCTAGATCGGTAGAATACTTCGGGACACAAAAAGCGGCGTGCTCAGTCCTCAAGACTCAGGTTGGGTGCGGCCGACCAACCTGAGGATCAAAATCTCCTCGAGATCAGTATTACACTTAAAATTTTCTCGTTGGACATGCAATGCAAGAGCCCCGAGACACCGGGTCGGGTGGCAACACTAGATCAGGGGATCGATGTGCCCCTTTAATATTTGTAAATAATAAGCCCGAAGCCCAGTAGCCCCCGAGCCTTAATGCGGGCACGGGCGGCTGAATTAAGGATTGATATCCATAGTAAAATCACAAATTATGTGTAATGACTCTATGTATCCAAGTACTTTACATCATGAATGCTCGGATCCGCATTGTACAAAACTTTGTTGACCGACCATCGGCTTCCACCTCCTCGGCCAATAGCCGAGGAGTGTTTGTCCTACTTTATAAAGCCTTTATGAGGGCAAAGATTTACAACAAACAAGGCAATCTGGCCATACGGTTTTATAAACAAAGGTACGCAGAGAGATATGTTATATTACTACTTAACAGAAGAAATGTCTTCCAAAGAAAATAGTCCCGCTATCGGTTCCTTTCTTTGGGTTGTCATGCTAAGCATGATCATGAAACCTCAGCTCCAATGTAAGAGCAAAATATCAAGGATTTAGTTTGGGAGGCCAGTTAATAGCCCCCGGTAGTGTTCGGCGACAGTCGAGGTCAAGCCGTAAACACTTCGGCCATTGTTATGAATGGTCCGTCGTTTAACACCGTCATTGGATCGCTGACCAGTTTACGCTTATTGTGATAGTCAGTTTTCGGCTTTCTCCACTATGGTGCTTAACCATGTGAGCTGGAAGCACAATCGCAGTGGTTCTCCCTTTGCACACCTAGCCGAACAAAGCGGAACGTAGGAGGCAAGCGCAGGAGCCGGGCAACCCAACTATTGACCGAAGACACAATTCGAAACCGATGCATATATAGCAATATCCGAGAATGTTTTTGCCGAATCTCTAAAGGTGTTCGGCGTTGCACTGCAAGACTTGTGCTAAAAACACACAAATAGTTTAAAAAGTGCCATAAGCTTGGAAAACCAAAATACGTCAGTAAAAACTTGACGTCAGAATGAGATCAAGTGTTCGGTGCCAATCCAAAAATTGGCCTTAGCAAAAGAAGTGCTTCTGTCGTGCTTTAACATGATACATCCTATCTCAAGACTTCAAGCGGGTCAGCCTACGGCTTCAACCTCCTATCCCGAGGGCGGAGTACTTCTCATTAGGCCAGTTTAGCAAACTAAACTCTAGCGACTTTGAGAGAGAAATTAAGCTCCCCGGCTAGTGACCACACGCTCGTGTCAAAAAAAGGAGTGATAGATAATAATAATAATAATAATAATAATAAAACTTTGCAACGACTAAGAAGAAGAACACTAATCATAAAATGGCTCATATAAATTTAAGAGCCCCCAAGTGACTTGGGTAAAAGAATGATTACATGTACCGAAGTACTTATATCATATCTATGTTCAACCGAACTTTAAATGCGTCTTAACCGACCGTCGGCTTCTCCCTCTTCGGTCAAGGACCGAAAAGTGTTATGTACTCCATCTGCCGAGAATATCGACAGTGTTTCCAATAACCAGGCAATCAGGCCAAAAGGTCAGAATGCATAAAGCGCTCGAGGAACTTATGCTATATTACTGCGAAGTGTAAGAAGCATCTTCGAAGAAAATAGTACCCCCACCGATACCTTTCTTCGGTGCTCATTGTTATTATGAGACTTGTGCAATACATTTTGTGTACTCATGAGTTCCGTTGTGTGCCGACCATTATTGAAAACTATAAGAGCGCTAGCTTTCGGCTTCACCCAGTCTGAGGTCCGGCTCGGATGACCCGATCGTGACAATCGCAGAGGTGCTCCCTTTACTCCCTAGCTGAACAATCAGGAAAGTAGGGGTAAACACATGAGCGAGGCAACCCAGCTTGCAAATCGCTTAAGTCAATATGGTGCATATTGTGGCGTAATACACGAACAAGGAACGAAGCCGTACAAGTATAATCATATGAAAGAGGAAAAGCTTCATGAAGGAAGCCCCCAAATGAATTGGGTATTTGAATTTATGCGTCACAAACAAAGTTTGGACAAGAAATTTTTTTACAAGCAACATTTTCCCAAAAAAGTATAATGCTTGGTCGAACCAAACACAAGTTAAAATTAAAGCTTTGAGCATGAAAGCGACTTAGCTGGTTAATGTGTTCGGTATTGATGACGCGGTCCGAGCTTGATACGGGACAAGGTTCCATCCCCCAAGCCGGTCCCGAGGTGGCGGAGCAGAGAGCTCGACATGCCGAAGTGGTGACATAGCACGGTCAATGCAGACCGGCAGAGTGGCGCCGAAGTCCCCGGATCATTTTCCTGTGCAAAAAAAATAGTGCAAATCGGAGATAATAGTAATAATAATAATTACAAAAATCATTGCATAATAAATAATTTATGCAAAGTGAGTAATAAAAGAAATATGCCCTGGCGCCAAGTCAATGTCGATGCAGGCGTCGGCGTGATCTTGGTAAAGGCGTGGCAAAGCCTGAATTCACAGGTCGGTCCGAGCTCCGGATGCGGCGTTCGCCGGACTATGTACGGAAACTGACCGAACCACCATGTGACTGTTGTTAATGCGGCCACCATTTGATAGACCTGTGTACATATGATGGACAAACCAGAGTAATAATTCCTTGGGAAAAATAAACCCAAACAAGCAAAAAATACTGGGATTAATAGCACCTTGTTTATTTGTTTTAGCAATCCGAAGGAAGGTGATTCCCAAAATTGGGACTCGATCCGCGCACCCATTGCCTGATGGGCGATAAAACAACGGCATGGCAATGCTGGCAAAGGTTGGCTCGCCGAGGCAAAGCCCTCAGTCCAGCTAACGTGACGGAGCTGGTCGGCTAGCGACGCCGAAGTGTCCGGAGTAGGTTGATGAAGAGATGGCGAAGCCCCCGGTCCAGCCGAGATGTCGAAGTAGGTCGGCGTGATGGACACCAGCTTTGAAGAAGCAATAGTTCGGCCCTGCCGATGCAGGTCGTGACGTGGTCGATGTCGGCTTGATGAAGCGACTATGCGGCGATGCCGGTATGCCCGCTCCGTGTAATCCGTGGGGCGGCGATGTTGGTGATGATTTATCCTTCGCGATGCCAGACTCTTATTCAGCTTGCCGAGATGATGATCTGAAGAAGCTGAGCTCGGCTAAACAAAGCGACGACGTGTCTAGCGCAGGTCGGCAGCCTTGGAGCAATATTGCCGGACTGGTTTGACACCAGCATGATGTTGAAGATCATGTTCAAAGGATTTTAGAGTTAGTGGGATGTGTTCGAGAACAAGCAAAATACCCCATACAAAACTTCCTTCAAAAAGGATGTCTGAAATCCCGTTCATAAAAAAGACGAACTTTGGATTCGTTTTCGCGCAGAAAACAGATCCGAAAAGTGATGCACTAATCGGAAGGTTCCCGGAGTTCGGACGGTCTGATCGAGCTGAAATTTTGAGCGGTGGTAGATATAGGAATTCCGCAGCCGATCAACGATTGGATCTTCCAAAGGATGTCCAAGCTAGAAGCTGGACACCACGCCCTAAACTCATCCGGATTCTCGTCCAGATTCAATGCGGCTCTGGTATATCGGAGATTGCCATTGATTCCTCCATCGGAACTCGACGAAATTTTCCAGGGTTGTTGTAGACTCAATTCCGCACAATTCCACCGAAGCAATCGTTAAAACGACACTTGAGGAGGCGGTGGCGGCGGACACAAGTCCGCTGTACAGAAAAACAGTACGGTCGCCCGAGGGCAATGTTGACGTTGAGCCCCCGGGCTCCATGGATGATTCCTCCATGATCTTGATAGAGATAGGAGTTGATGTTGATGAAGGCCCTCACCCGAACATGACGATCGGAGGTAGGGCGCAACCCTTGGTCGAACCAAGGTGACCAGTTGAGCTGGTGACGAAGATGCCGAAGTCGCAGTTGATCTGCAGGCGAGCCATCGACCTTTTGCCGAACACACAGCGGAACTCTCAATGAAAGCACCAATGTCGGTGTCAAAACCGGCGGATCTCGGGTAGGGGGTCCCGAACTGTGCGTCTAGGCGGATGGTAACAGGAGACAAGGGACACAATGTTTTTACCCAGGTTCGGGCCCTCTCGATGGAGGTATAACCCTACTCCTGCTTGATTAATATTGATGATATGGGTAGTACAAGAGTAGATCTACCACGAGATCAGAGAGGCTAAACCCTAGAACCTAGCCTATGGTATGGTTGCTGTTCGTATATGTCGACTAGCCTGGCCTCGATTTATATAATGCACCAGAGGCCTAGGATAACAAGAGTCCTAGCCGAATACGCCGGTGGGAGAGGAGTCCTTGTCTTGATCGCCAAGTCTTGTGGAATCTTCCTTGTATGCGGCAACTGTCCGGACTGGCCCATGAGTATACGGCCATGGGGATCCTTGGCCCAATCCAACTGATCGGGAGACGACGTGGCGAGTACCCCCTAGTCCAGGACACCGTCATGTACCGTATGCTCATTACCATTAACATGAAAAGTGACATTGCCTTTGTTGCAATCAATAACAGCCCTTGCGGTATTCAAAAAGGGTCTTCCAAGAATAATAGACATACTATCGTTCTCGGGAATATCAAGAATAACAAAGTCCGTTAAAATAGTAACGTTTGCAACCACAACAGGCACATCCTCACAAATACCAACAGGTATAGCAGTTGATTTATCAGCCATTGTAAAGATACTTCAGTAGGTGTCAACTCATTCAAGTCAAGTCTACGATATAAAGAGAGAGGCATAACACTAACACCAGCTCCAAGATCACATAAAGCAGTTTTAACATAGTTTCTTTTAATGGAGCATGGTATAGTAGGTACTCCTGGATCTCTAAGTTTCTTAGGTATTCCACCCTTAAAAAGAATAATTAGCAAGCATGGTGGAAATTTCAGCTTCCGGTATCTTTCTCTTATTTGTAACAATATATTTCATATACTTAGCATAAGGATTCGTTTTGAGCATATTAGTCAAACGCATACGCAAAAAGATAGGTCTAATCATTTCAGCAAAGCGCTCAAAATCCTCATCATCCTTTTTCTTGGATGGTTTGGGAGGAAAAGGCATGGGTTTCTGAACCCATGGTTCTCTTTCTTTACCATGTTTCCTAGCAAAAAATCTCTTTTATCATAACCTTGATTCTTTGATTGTGGGTTATCAAGATCAACAGCAGGTTCAATTTCTACATCATTATCATTACTAGGTTGAGCATCATCATGAACATCATCATTAGCATTTTCATTAGGTTCATGTTCATTACCAGATTGTGTTTCAGCATCAGAAATAGAGATATCATTTGAATTCTCGGGTGGTTCAGCAATAGGTTCACTAGAAGCATACAAAGTCCTATCATTCTTTTTCTTCTTTTTAGAAGAACTAGGTGCATCAATATTATTTCTCTGAGAATCTTGTTCAATTCTCTTAGGGTGGCCTTCAGGATACAAAGGTTCCTGAGTCATTTTACCAGTTCTAGTAGCCACTCTAACAGCATAATCATTTTTCTTACTATTCATTTCATTGATCAAATCATTCCGAGCCTTAAGTACTTGTTCTACTTGAGTGGTAACCATAAAGCATGTTTAGTAATGAGTTAAAGTTCACCTTTAACTCTAGACATATAATTACCCAAGTGTTCAAGCGTATCGGAATTGTATTTCAATTGTCTACCAAAATAAGCATTGAAGTTTTCTTATTTGACAATAAAATTATCAAACTCTTCTAAGCATTGTCTAGCAGACTTATAGTGAGGAATATCACCTTCATCAAATCTATAGAGAGAATTTACCTTTACTACCTCTGTCGGGTTATCAAGACCATGAGGTAATGGATTGAGATCATAAGTTTCTTCAATAGGCGGTAGATTAAGACCATGTATTTCTTCAATAGGAGGTAAATTCTTAACATCTTCAGCTTTAATACCTTTTTCTTTCATAGATTTCTTTGCCTCTTGCATATCTTCAGGACTAAGAAATAGAACACCTCTCTTCTTCGGAGTTGGTTTAGGAATATGCTCAGGAGTTGGATCAGGAAGTGCCCAATAATTTTCATTTGTCAACATATTATTCAATAGAATTTCAGCTTCATCCGGTGTTCTTTCCCTGAAAATAGAAGCAGCACAACTATCCAGGTAATCTCTGGAAGCATCGGTTAGTCCATTATAAAAGATATCAAGTATTTCATTTTTCTTAAGAGGATGATCAGGCAAAGCATTAAGTAACTTGAGAAGCCTCCCCCAAGCTTGTGGGAGACTCTCTTCTTCAATTTGCACAAAATTGTATATTTCCCTCAGAGCAGCTTGTTTCTTATGAGCAGGGAAATATTTAGCGGAGAAGTAATAAATCATATCACGGGACTACGCACAAACCAGGATCAAGAGAATTAAACCATATCTTAGCATCACCCTTTAATGAGAACGGAAATATTTTAAGGATATAAAAGTAGTGAGATCTCTCATCATTAGTGAACAGGGTGGCTATATCATTTAATTTAGTAAGATGTGCCACAACAGTTTCAGATTCATAGCCATGAAAATGATCAGATTTAACCAAAGTAATTATATCAGGACCAACTAAGAATTCATAATCCTTATCGGAAACACAGATAGGTGAAGTAGCAAAAGCAGGGTCAGGTTTCATTTTATCTTTAATGGATTGCTGATTCCATTTAGCTAATAACCTCTTGATCTCATATCTATCTTCCCAGGCTAAAATAGCTAAAGAAGCTTCTTTATCAAAAACATAACCCTCAAGAATAACAGGCAAATCTTCATCATCACTTTCATCAATATAATCAGTTTCAATAATTTCTTTCTCTCTAGCCCTAGCAATTTGTTCATCAAGAAATTCACTAAGTGGCACAGTAGTATAAAGCATAGAAGTAGTCTCATCATAAGTATCATGCATAGCAGAAGTGGCATCATCAATAACATGCGGCATATCAGAACGAATAGCAGAAGCAGGTTTAGGTGTCGCAAGCTTACTCAAAACAGAAGGTGAATCAAGTGCAGAGCTAGATGGCAGTTCCTTACCTCCCCTCGTAGTTGAGGGATAAATTGTTGTCTTAGCGTCTTTCAAGTTCTTAATAGTGACCAGCAGATATAAATCCCAAGTGACTCAAAGAATAGAGCTATGCTCCCCAGCAATGGCGCCAGAAAATAGTCTTGATAACCCACAAGTATAGGGGATCGCAACAGTTTTCGAGGGTAGAGTATTCGACCCAAATTTATTGATTCAACACAAGGGGAGCCAAAGAATATTCTCAAGTATTAGCAGTTGAGTTGTCAATTCAACCACACTTGGATAACTTAGTATCTGCAGCAAAGTATTTAGTAGCAAAGTAATATGATAGTAGTGGTAACGGTAAAACAATTAACGGTAGCAAAAGTAGTATTTTTTGGAGTTTTGTAGTGATTGTAACAGTAACAACGGGAAAGTAAATAAGCGAAGAACAATATGTGAAAAGCTCGTAGGCATTGGATCGGTGATGGAGAATTATGCCGGATGCGGTTCATCAAGTAACAATCATAACATAGGGTGACACAGAACTATCTCCAATTCATCAATGTAATGTATGCATGTATTCCGAATATAGTCATACGTGCTTATGGAAAATAACTTGCATGACATCTTTTGTCCTACCCTCCCATGGCAGCGGGGTCCTAATGGAAACTAAGGGATATTAAGGCCTCCTTTTAATAGAGAACCGGAACAAAGCATTAGCACATAGTGAATACATGAACTCCTCAAACTATGGTCATCACCGAGAGTGGTCCCAATTATTGTCACTTCGGGGTTGCCGGATCATAACACATAGTAGGTGACTATATACTTGCAAGATAGGATCAAGAACACACATATATTCATGAAAACATAATAGGTTCAGATCTGAAATCATGGCACTCGGGCCCTAGTGACAAGCATTAAGCATAGCAAAGTCATAGCAACATCAATCTCAGAACATAATGGATACTAGGGATCAAACCCTAACAAAACAAACTCGATTACATGATAGATCTAATCCAACCCATCACCGTCGAGCAAGCCTACAATGGAATTACTCACGCACGGCGGTGAGCATCATGAAATTGGTGATGGAGGATGGTTGATGATGACGACAGCGACGAATCCCCCTCTCCGGAGCCCGGACGGACTCCAGACCAGCCCTCCCGAGAGGTTTTAGGGCTTGGCGGCGGCTCCGTATCGTAAAACACGATGATTTCTTCTCTCTGATTTTTTTCTCCCCGAAAGCAAATATATAGAGTTGGAGTTGAGGTCGGAGGAGCTCCAGGGGGCCCACGAGGTAGGGGGGCGCGCCCTCCACCCTCGTGGCCAGGGTGTGGGCCCCCTGGCTTCATCTTTGGCATGGATTTTTTATTATTTCCAAATAGACGTTCCGTGGATTTTCAGGTCATTCCGAGAACTTTTGTTTCTGCACATAGATAACACCATGGAGAGTCTGCTGAAAACAGCGTCAGTCCAGGTTAGTTCCATTCAAATCATGCAAGTTAGAGTCCAAACCAAGGGAAAAAGTGTTTGGAAAAGTAGATACGACGGAGACGTATCAGACACGATCTAGACTCCAACAGCACTCCGATCCAACGAGACTTTCCTGAAATCTGGCATGACACGCCAGGTCAGTACATTGCATGTACTTGCAAGCTCACAACAAGCATAAACATAATGACAAACAATATCATGATATTAACCAAATTATCATCAATGCAGAATCATACTAGGGATGAAGTGAACAAGATCTCGTGCCTCAAGTCCCTCAGACTTGCTTACCAAACGGGTTACCTCGTAACCAAACGGTCATCTTTCTCGGGTCGCAAATGGACCAACACTTTGCTCTCCAAACGGGTTACCTCGTAACCAAACGATGATCTTTTTCAGATCACAAATGGACCAACACTTCGGTCTCCACCATCAACATGGTTTCTCAACCATCTTCTTTCCAACAGTGCCATGTTATTAACATTAGTGTGCATGATTATTTAAACATTAACCCATGGTGTGACCTACTCCCGAGTTGTATCTGTAACCGAGGACGCGGCTATCGATTGATTAAATACACTCTGCAGAGGTAGGGCACTGTACCCACACCACGGAATCCATGGCCTCACACACCCATTCGGGTGGACCAACGGCATTCCGACGGAACCCCTCCATTGCCATGACACTCTCCTGGCCACTCCGACTCACTCCGCACTGGGCTAAGTCCTAGGTGGCCCCATGCCTACCAAAGGCACCAACGGCCACCGTCGTGGCAAAACGTAAACGGTCCCAAACGGGGATAAGGTACCATAAAAACTACGGGCACACAAGGTTATGTCTGCTTACCGGGCAGGGTAACGCACGCCCATAACCTTCCCTCGTTGGAGGCATCGACCAGAGGCATGACAACAGATCGAATAAAGGCCTTCGCATAAAGGCAAATGTGGTTGCACTGGGAAAAACACGATTCAGCGGCACCATGACCCGATCAACGATATGTTCAAGTTGGGTTGTTATCAGGTTTTTCTCAAAGTAAAAATAATCGGTGTCATGATATGCCATGAAAATGCAACCTTACAATATGCATCACATAACATCGAAAATAAATGGGTCATCCTCATCAAGTACTAACCATAACCATCAATAACTCATAACACTTTCCTGATTATGATTATTCAGCAAACTTAACCATGATATTAACTTAATACAATTTATTTTCTTAATTAAGAAAATATTAACCCATATAACCTTTTTCATAGTCATTTTATTTCTACATAAACAAATATTACTTCTACTGACTTAAACCAGCTTAGTTAGTTTCAAACTACTGTAAACTAAGCATATCAATCAAATCAAGCATTCAACATAATTAAATATTTAATTGAGTGATCTAAATGCATGAACTAAGGCATTATTCAAGTTGGAAAAATCACAAATATTGAAATTGCACCATGAAAATGTTGTTGTGGCTTGCCTTAGTGCAGATGAGGTTCACACTCCTCCTAGTGATCCTCAAGACAAGCTTCACCTTCTGAAAACAGTTAAAAACATAGAAAGAAAACATCAAGAAACACTCTGAAAATCACCAGAAAATCTAGACAGCAGAGAAAAATCTCATTTTTGGTGAGCTGCTAGATATTTTCATAAAGGACACAATGCAAAAAAGAATCACTTCATTTGGACTTAAGGTTAAAAAGTTGTGGTTGTTTGAAGTTCTATGGATATTTGAATTAAATTTAAACAAAACAGAAAACTGGGGACGGGGTGACGTCGAAGACGTAAACCCGTGGGGCGCCAACACTCATACCGCTTAGGGCGCGGCCTGAGTGGCTGACAGCTGGCCCCAGTGGTCAGCTTGGATGGGGGAGAGAGAGAAACACAGCATCACGCTGGCAAGGAGGGCTCCTTGGCTAGATCCAGAGGGATAGGATCGGAGAGGAGATCGAGACGCACCTGCCCATACCCGTAGCATGGCTAGGGGTGGCTGGACGGGGTCGGAACGGAGATCTCCAGCCGCGGCGGTGGGCGGGCTCGTCGGAGTTGGCGATTCTGGCGAGGCAGGGTCGGTCCAGCAGCTCCAACGGCACCAGCACGCACCAGTGAACCACCACGGACACGCCGGAGGAGTCGGTGGAGCACAAGCGGCTCTGGAGAGGGAGGGGGCTTAGGACGAGGATCGCCGGCAAGCTCGAGGTGGGGGCGACGGCCAGAGGCCTGCCCGGCCGGGCTGCGGCTTCCTACGGGGTTGTGGAGGTGTGGTGAAGGTGGTTGTGAAGAGAAACGAGTTCGGGAGGGCGCTATTTATAGGCGAGGCCGAGGCGGGGATCGAGAGCTCGCCGAAACTCTCTGGAGTGCCGCCCGGCGACGAATGGCGTCAGTGAGAGGGGGAGTAGGAGATGGAGATCACGTGGGGACTGTGGGAGGGCAAAGACGAGCACAGGAGTGAGGTACATGACGAGCACAGGGGCACGGGCGCACTGTTGGCTTGGTCGCGCCGTGCCCATGCTCGCTGCGGCAAGCTCTGGCTTCGGCGAGCGCCAGGGCGGAGTTAAGGGGTCGAGACGAAGATGGTGGCGTGGTTTGGCAAGGTGCAGCAACCTGGGAAGCGAGCACGCGCTGAACAGAGCGCGCGGCGGCATCCAGATTGCGTCGACTAGCACGTTGGCATCATGCACATGCGTGGTCACCACGTGAACTCTGGCATAGAGCCACGGCTTGCCATAAATTTGTGTCTGGCGTGTAGTCCATGATGAGCTGAGTCACTCCATGGGTTTGAGTTGATCACAGGTGCACTATGGGAGTTTGTTTCCTCCAGTTAAGTTTCTGGTCAGAAACTTGTGGAGTTGACTATGGTCAAACCAGAGAGTATTTGGGGCTGATTTTTGGTGGTTACCAGTTTCTTAGGATGGTAATGATGCTCAAGAAAAATCAGCCTCATTGGATCAAGGAAAATGGTACTTGCTGTAGAAACTGGCTTTTCTGACCAGAACAGAAAAGATTTTCTGTATCAAAAATATTCCAAAAAGTGATTTAATATTTTTTTCTCAAGAAGGTGCCCTAGGGTTCATAGAATATTTGGGAATTTTCTCAGATTTTTGTGGGCAAGAAATATGGGGGTTGCTTTGGAGCACATGTTGGTGATTAGGGTTTTAGAGGTGAGCCACTTGGGTGAAAATCAAGGTTATGCCAAATGATCCAAAAATCCAAATTCAAATAAAAGACAAATCAAAATAAAAAAAAGAAGAGGGGTAAAAACCAGGCTGTCACATTGACCAGTCAACTGGACAAAATACGGAGCTCTACGGTCAAGGGGGTCAGGGTGGAAGCGACCTCTCACTGCGTCTGCCACTTGAAGCGGCGCGCTGGCCCAGGGCGTTGCCTGCTGCACTCCCAGTTGTACCCGCCTCCTCGCTGCATTCAAATACCTACATTTAAACCCGCGTGGAATGTGAGAAACCAACTCCGGCCACACACATCCGTTCAGGAGCAGGACGCCGGCCAAGCTCCTCCTTCCACTATTTTGTCCACTCTATCGGTGTCATCCTACAAGCACGACGAGCAGTTCTCTGGCATAAAAGCCATCTGGGTGGCCCGCCGAGCCCGGCAGTTATGAGCGAGGCAGCTCACTTCTCCACATACCTCACCTAGCCTGTCAGAGGCAGTTGCCACACTAAGCAAGCGCGTGGTTCCGCAGCTGGCCTCTCCAATACAGCTCGGGGAAGAGTGCCGACTTGGTCCACGTCGGCTTGTCCGAGAGCACGGCGGCACGGGCATCGTCGCTGCCCTCGACGCTGCCGCGTCATACAACGCCTCCAATGTCTACAACTGCGCCACCCACCATCGACGCGTGCATAGGCGCGACATGAAGGCAGAGAAAGAGGCCGCCACGGATGTCGACGAGGTGACGGCCAGCACGTCTCCGCCAGCCGCCATCATCGAGGAGAAGTAGAACACGGGAGGCCACCGCCGATTGTATCCCATGAAGGCCACCGCCGAGGCGACACCAGCGAATACAACCGGTGTATTGCATGACTCTTCTTCTGTCGGATGCTGGAGGAGGACAAAGAGATCGGTCGATGACCATTTAGATTAGGTATATTAATTCTACCAGGCTGGGTGTAATGGGAGTATCATAAGTAGTATCATGCATACCAACTAGTAGGAAAATTTGATGAGGTGGCGTAGAATTAAATGAAGAAACAGAGGGTTGAGTATCATATTGTGATACCGTATGAAGTTAAGTTACCCCCACTGTGGTTAGTCTTAGGCCTTGTTCGGTTCAACCTCCTCCCAAGGGGTTTGGAGCAGAATGGAGGGGAATTTGTATTGTACATGATTTAATCCCCCACAATCCCTATTAATCTATGTATATTGTGGGCATGTTACTTGACCCCTCATTTTGCCGCGCTATGACCAGTGTGAGTATCTGCATGCAGTACACTATCCTCTAATTTGGTGGATGCCAAGCCGGCCTGAAAAGGAGCTATATTTTTTTTTCAAGTTGAAAATTGTTACCGATGAGGAGCCATAATTAAGCTGGAGGCGTCTCTTATTTTCTTTTGAATGGGAAATAAGCTGGAGAGTGTCTCTAATGGGTTGCCTCCAGTGTTAAGGCCCTCCAGTATGAAACACGGGCAGCCGACTGGGCCGATACAAAAGCCTATCCATCTTAAAGCCCATTTGTTTTTGTTTTTTGCGAGGAGAAGCCCATATTTCTTGAAGAGGGGGCGATCCCAGAAAAACCCTCCTTCCTCCTCGTTTCCACTTATACTGCAGCTCACTAGACTCTCCCGCTTCCGTCTCCACCCCCCCCCCCCAATTCCCCCTGTTCCCCATCTTCCTCACTCGTACAGAAAACCCCCGCTCACCTTCTTCCTCACTCGTACAGAAAACCCCATCTCTCCTTCTTCCTCACTACTACAGAAAAGCCCCAGCCACCCTTCTTCTTCACTCGCACTACAACTAGCCTTGTCATTTGTTACTCTGCTCAAATCCATGAGCTTGACGCGACGCCCTCGAGGAAATTGGAGTCGGCTGGCCCCAGCGCCAAGAAGATAAGGCTCCCAAAGGCGACGCCGGTTAATAGATCGGCAATGGGAGAAGCGGCGAGCCCCCCCCGGATCTGAGGAACCCTTTGTGGACCGCATCAGCGATATCCCGGATGACATCCTTGGGGAGATCATCTCGGTTCTCCGCACCAAGGATTGCTGCCACACACAAGTCCTCTCAACTCGGTGGCGCCCGATATGGCGCACCGCGCCCCTCAATCTCGACTGTCGGCAGATTTCTATCCTTCCTGAATTTGATCTCCTTAGAGCATCGTCTCCTCTCACTAGTAGGGCCCTATTCAACGCCTCTGCATCCAGACACACTACCTGTTGTCCATACCCTGCATGGTGGATGCTTGGCTGACATCCCTAGAATTCAAAAAACTCCAGCAGTTTGAGTTATACCATTACCCCGAAAGTTTCATACCATGAACACACCAAGAATTCGTGCCCGCACCACCATTGTCCATCTCACGGTTTTCCTCCTCTCTCCACACCGCCACCTTCGCCCGGTGCCATCTACCAGACGATCTGGTACGAATGCTTTGACTCCCACTGCTAAAAAAACTTTTTGCTTGTGGTGGTTTATCTGTCGGAGGCCTCACTGCACAGCATAATCCACTCCAGTTCCCCTGCCCTGGAGTGCTTGCTGATTGTTTTGGGAACAGAAATCCCTATCAGTTGTCTCCAAATAAAGTCGCCTCACCTTAAAAGCATTGAATTTGGTTTGAAGGACACCAGCTCATCATCGAAGATGCCCCTTTACTTCAAAGGTTGCTCCTTGATGATTGTTATAAACCTTCGCAAATAATTGTCATCTTTGCGCCCAAACTGGAGACCTTGGGTATAATTCGTGATCGGTTTAATGATCACAGGAAGTTGGTGTTTGGCTCCTCATTTTTTCAGGTACCGTATATTATCATCTACAAATTTGTAATCATAAGCTGCATTTTTCATTTGTGCACTTAAGTTTTATATCATCTTGGAGTACACTTTGGGTAGAAATATTATCTTATATGCTCAATGAAGAGTTCGTCCATGGATAGCCTATCAATGCTGCTGGATTCTGTCAAGATCTTACATATCAGATTGTTTAGTTTTGATCTGAACATAATTATTGGCTTGCTATGATGCTTTTGATCTCTGGAGAATTTATATATAAAGGTGATGGTTTCATGCACATTGAAAGCCCGTATATATTGTACTAGAATTAACCATTCAGCTATCGCTCTTTCGACATACTCTTTTTTTAGACTTTAACTATTTTCAATCTTCATGTTTACTTATGCACTGCTACCACATGGAGAAAAACGTATAACCAATCGATGGCGTAATAAGCACCAGGATTTTCTCAGTTCTCATGACATTCGTTTGAGAACAATAACGATGGAAGGATATGCATCCAACCAGGCAAACAGAAGCTTTGTCACATTCTTCCTGTTGAATGCGAGGTTACTATTGTCCATGAGGCTTAAGTTTTACAACAAGGGATTTATCACGGATGGACACGTTGAACAGCAAAAAAGAAGTTCCAGGTGAACAACTAGGATTCGAAACGTGCTTAGCTTCTATTTACAAGAAATTTTGTCACCCTACAATAATTTTTTTTTGCACTGGATGTTGATTTTATGGATCAGACTGATCCATTTGTTGGTGACTCTGAAAAAGAGTGGTTGGGTTAGATGTTATTGCCATGTTCAATCTAGGTTTTGTCTAAATTTGATGAACAATTAATCCTTGGGCCTTTTGTACCATTTGTAAGCTTGAGTTGCATGTTGTTGCCCCTCGTACTCCCCTCTGTGTGCCGCTACACTGTCGCATCTTCCACGACTCATGTTTGTTCCCGTCTGAGGCCTCGCCGTCGTTCTCCGCCTTGGTTCGCTCGATGTGCCCGCCGTTGTCTGGCATTGTCAACATGGTCAACAACCGAGAGGAAGCAGGAGATGAATGTACGTGGAGAGGCTGACAGTAGGGACCCACCAGGGTCATTGCATTACGCAAGCAGGTGCCTCGTTATTACAAGCCAAAAAAATAGTTCCTCCTAATTGTTTGACAACAAGGTCCCACACCATTGTCATTGTATTCAATAAACAAGAAAATTGCACAACGAGCGGATAACACCAGGGACGCAGCAACTCGGCGAGTTGTTTTTTTAGTTTTAGAGATGGAGCTCAACTGCGCGCTGTGTGGGGGCTGTGGCCCGTCTAGCCTACGCTTATGCTTTTATTTAAGCACATGACAAGCCCGGTTGATATCTTTTTCTTTCTGAAAATAGCTAGCCCAATTCTTTTTTTTGGAGAATACCCAACCAAGGCTTACTTGCTTTTCTCAGCATTGGTGGGCTACAAATGTTTCAAGACAAGGAGGGATGTAAGTAGTAAGAAATGGGCTTCCCAGAAAATGGGCTATAAGTTGTAAGAAATGGGTTGTAAATTTTTAAACCAAAGCCAACCGGCAATTACATTAAAAATATCATTTTTTCTGGATTTCTCTACTCTTATAAAAAGCAGAGTTGGTGATGATGGTGTGCCTGCCATCCTGCAATATAGGCCGTCCGATCTATATCTAACGGATAGGAAGGAACCTATGACAGTTACCCACGCTCCTCTCCACATTGCAGGTACGGCCATCCCTCGTTCATCCTTTTCTCCCACAAGATCAACTACTCATACAAATGCATCTTCATGTTCTGTGCAACGCACGGGCATCTTGCTAGTAAATATTTTAAATTTCATTCATTTTTTTGCGGAGATTTTTTTGAATTTTATTTTGATATAATTTTAAAAAAATTAACATGACTCGAAATTTCGTGATTAAAAGAGTTCAGACCCCACCGAAATATGCAAAATTTCATTGAATTTTTTAGCAGTGCCTAGAATATACGGTTTGTAATGCTAATAAAAATAATATGGGCTTCAAAATATCCTTAAGTATTAGCTAATGGGCTGTAAGTTATCAAAAATAATGGCTAATGGGTTGTATGCTGTTTTCCACAGATTTTGAGGCTGACTTCTGGGCCTACTAGGTTGATGATGACGCTATACTTAAAAAAAGGTTGATGATGACAATGTCCTAAAAAAATTGACCCGTACGCAAGGCTTTGTCAACTTAGTCAACACAGAGCATTGACTGTTGGATGTCCATCCAACGGCCGCCGTGCTTCTTCAATCTTTGATCTTCCTGCTCCAGCCGCCCAAACCAGCACCGGCGGGACTGCCTGCTCCCTCCTCCCATGGTCGGTTGTGCTGCCGCCAGGCCATCCCTCTACCCACCCGCACATCATGTTATTTTCTGGCGACGTCAGCCTCACCCCGGAGCCGACCAGTCAGCGCTCGTACTCCCCTCGGCATGGGCATCCACTATCGCGTCTTCCTCGGCTCCGCGTCGTCCCCTTCCTAGGCCTCAGTGTCGTCCACCGTCCCGGTGCTCTCGGTGCGCCGTGGTCAACATGATCAACGAACGACATCCATCGGAAGTGGACTGTATGTGGAGAGGCTGACAGCTGGGTCCATGGCCGCACACAAGGAAATGCCTCCTTATTACGCGCAAAATAATGATTCCTCCACCTGACAGCAGGGACCCACCGGAAGGGCCACCGTAGTTCATGAAAAAATGTTTCTGCCTGACTGCTGGGAACCACCAGCTACATCTTCGCACGCAAGGAAGTGCCTCCTTATCGTTCCTGACAGTTGGGACCCACCTGGTCGAAGCGTATGTAGCGTTGTCATTCTAGTCGCGAACGTGTACGTACATACTGGTCGATCGGTCTGTCTGCAGGCTGCTGCGATGAACAATGGCCGAGTAAGGAAGGGCACGTGTCGTAGTAGAGGCGCACATGTAGCATGTACACGTACGTACAGCCAGGGTGCAAGAAAGTAAATACGGCCACATACATACATACGAGCGGGGTCTTGAATGCCTACTCGCGCATACGTACGGCCAGGGCTCGTGTACACGGAGAGGTAGCAATGGGGTCCTGTTCATCGTCAGCCAACCGACTGGATCAAAACGGAGAAACTATGTCGTGTTGTTCATCAGGAGGCAACGGAAAGCGTGTTGTTCATCGGGAGCCAACCGGCTTGGACCGAACAGCTGATCGAAACGAGGCCTGGCGTACCGCAGAACAGAGGAAACAACCTTTTGTTCGACTTCCTATGGTCGAAACGGGATCCTGTTCACTAGGAGGGGTGTGGCATACCGCAAAACGGAGGAAACAAACTTCTCTTCGACTGCGTACGGTCGAAACGGCATCCTTTTGATCGGGAGGGGTGTGGCGTACCGCAAGACGGAGGAAACGGACTTGTGTTGGAGCGCTACGGTCGAAATGGGGGTCATGTTCATCGGGAGGGGTGTGGCGTACCGCAAAACAGGACTCCACGGGCTACTGTTCATCTCCACCGTCAACCTCCTCCAGCCTCCATGGGCTACTGTTCATCCACCGCCGACCTCCTCCAGCCTCCACCTGCGACTGTTCATCCACGGGCTCTTGTCCATCCATCCTCCACCGCTCCTCCACCGTCTACTGTTCAACCAGCCTTCTCCACGGGGTCCTGTTCAACCACCCCTCCATGGGCTATTGTTCATCTAGCCCTCCACCGGCTAATGTTCAACCAACCCTCCATGGGCTCCTGTTCATCCAGCCCTCCACGTGGTCCTATTCATCCACCCCCAACCGGCTGGATCGATCGGGGTCCTGTTCATCTAGCGGCAACAGCCTCTACTACCACAGGGTCCTGTTCATCCAACCCCCCCCCCCCCAACAACACTCACTATCCATCAAGAGGCAGTAGGTTCTATTGGCTTCATTAGCGATAATGGCGAAGAATCGCTCGATCTGGATTCGATTAACAGCCGAGGATCGATCGATTGCTCGGGTTCGATAACGCATAGCTGCAGCGCAATCGCTGGTTCGATGGCGAAACGCCGCTTCGGGTTGATTAGAGCCCAACACCTCGCACCCAGCGTGCGTGTACGTACGAGAAATGCGCATCGCTTCGGCCCGACCACCCACCGTAACCGGAACTCCCGATATTTTCCTCACCTCGCTTCTACCATGGTTTTTCCGTCATGGGCGGCCCAAAGAATGTCATGCAGCTCGTCTCCCGCCCGCCCGTGACGAAAAGCCCATTTTCTGTCATGATTTTTTGTCACAGAAGTAGGAGCCCACCACATCTATGATGATATCGGGTTCTGTCACAATTATCGACATAGAAGTGTCATAAGCATGACAGGAAAAAATTCGTTTGGCCCAAAATGTCACGGATGTGTCTTTTTTTGTAATGTAGGGGTGCGTCGAAGATCCGCCTCTCTGTCCGCTGCACTCCGTTGTTCGGCTCTCATGGCAAGCGCTGCTCCATCGACCAGATCGGCGAGTGCCTTCGGGGGAGCCGTGGGCCTTCGAGCTTTCACCCCCACCCTGCGGCAGGTGCAATGGCCACCCAAGATCAGGCCGGAGCTGTCGCCCCGATACGACGGTGCGGCAGACCCGGCGGATTTTCTCAAAGCATATGCGGAGGCCGTTTTGGCAACCGGCGGCGACGACAATGTTATGGCAAACTGGCTTCCCATGGCCCTCGCGTGCGCTTGGCTTCTCAACTTGACAGAGTCTTCGGTGGCCTCCTGGGAGGAGCTGCGCGGCCTCTTCATTGCGTGCTTCGCGGCACCGACACCCCACGCCGTCGTAGCCCTCATTGGCGGTTCACAGGCGCCTCCCTCGGACCGCCACGCTAAGAAATTCTTTCGCTAGGTGGGTGTCGCCCGTGTGCAATGGGGAGCTCCTTCGGGCTGGGCGGCGCCTAAGGCCGACCTCACCTACAACTCGAGGGACCATCCTGCGACCACAACAGGCGCCGGCGCGCTCCCGATGCTCTCCACCCCCACCATCTACAACGTAGCGGTCACCAAGACACTCATCGATGGTGGAGCTAGCCTCAATGTGCTTTCTGTGGAAGCATTCGGCTTGCTTCATGTGCTTCATGGAGTCCTCGACGGCTCCACCTACCCCCTAGGGAAGATCCACCTTCCCGTCACCTTCGGCACCCGCGACAATTACCACACCAAGCTTATCGACTTCGGCATCGCCCACATCGTCCTCTCGTACAACGCCATTCTCGGGTACCCGGCCTTGGCCAAGTTCATGGCAGTAACTCACCCTGCCTACAATCTCATGAGGATGCCGAGAAGCAGTGACGTCCTCACCGTGCCGAGGGACACCAAGGACGCGCTATTGGCCCTCAAGCTCGCCTTCAGGGCCGCGGCGGCCGCACGACCAACTGAGGAAGGAGCCCTGGAGACTCCAGGGGCTGCACCAGTGAAGAAGAAGCAACTGTTCTCTCGAGATCGTGCTGAGACGAAGCAGATGCCGGTTGATGAAGACGGGGAGTCGGGCGCCATCTTCACCATAGGCACTGGCCTCCCTCCAGATCAAGAAGAGGCGTTGGTCAGCTTCTTACGCACGAACAAAGATGTGTTCGCATAGGAGCCCAATGATCTGGTTGGGATCCCGAGGGGGATAATCGAGCATCACCTGAGGGTGTGCCCTAACTCACGCCCGGTGAAACAGAAGGCACGGTGGCAGCCCACAGAGAAGCAGTCGTTCATTGTCCAAGAGACCCACAAACTGCAAGAGGCTGGTGTCATTCGGGAGGTGCGGTACCCGGGATGGTTGGAAAACCCGGTTATTGCCATGAAGAAAGGCGGGAAGGAGCGCATGTGCGTCAATTTTACCAACCTCAATAAGGCTTGCCCTCAAGACCCCTTTCCGCTTCCATGCATCAATCAGATCGTCGACTCCACCGCTGAGTGCGACCTGTTGTGTTTTCTGGATGCCTTCTAGGGCTATCACCAAATCAAGATGGCGGTGGAGGATGTTGAGAAGACGGCTTTCTAACCCCATGCGGGGTGTACTGCTTTACATGCATGTGGTTTGGGCTGCGTAATGCCGGAGCAACCTTCCAGATGCTGATGCACATTGCTCTGGGCCAGCAGCTTGGGAGGAATGGCGAGGCATATGTAGATGACATAGTGGTGAAATCTTGGGAGGCAAGGACCCTTATTTAAGACCTAGAGGAAACATTTGCCAGCCTGCGCAAAGTGGATATGTGACTCAATCCGAAGAAATGTTTGTTTGACGTCCCCTCCGGCAAGCTGCTGGGTTTTCTAGTGTCGCACATGGGGGATCGAGGCCAACCCGGAGAAGGTTGAGGCCATAGAAAGGATGAGCCCACCACAAACCCTCAAGGAGATGCAGAAGCTGGCGGGCTCTGTGACCTCGCTGGGGCGCTTCATCTCCAAGCTGGGAGAACACGCCCTCCCATTCTTCAAGCTGGTGAAAAAGAAGGGACCATTCGAGTGGACTCCGGAGGCTGACGCGGCCTACCAAGACCTCAAGAGGTACCTCACCAGCCTGCTAGTGATGGTAGCACCAGATCCCCTTGAGCCCTTGGTGCTCTACCTGGCTGCCATGCCTCACTTTGCTAGCGCGGCACTGGTGGCGGTGCAGGAGGAGCGCCCAACCAAAGGCTCATGGCAAATCACCTCGTCCCCGGATGGGGCGCTGTGGTATCCTGATGGCGCCCTTGAGGCCCCGGCCGCCCCACTAGTCAACGACGCTCTTGGGAGCTCGGCCAATCCTTCCGGCAGAACAACTCCTGAAGACAATGCTCTGGAGGCCCCGGCTGCCCTGGCGGATGACAAAGCTCTTGAGGGCCCTCTGCCCAAGAGGTACAAGACCCCGCTGATGCTTCTTCCCTCGTCAAGCACACGGTGTACTTGTCAGCATGGTGCTACGTGATGCGCGGGCATGTTACCCCATGCCGCAAAAGCTCTTGCTCGCGCTCCTCATCGCCTCCAGAAAGCTGCACCACTACTTCCAAGGCCACCCCATCAAAATTGTCTCAGCTTGCCCACTGGAGAGAGTGCTTCGGAGCCCCAATGCCGCGGGGACGGTCGCCTAGTGGAACATCAAACTGCAGGCGTTCCAGTTGGAGGTCAGCACCACCAGAGTCATCAAGGGTGCGGCCCTTGCCGACTTTGTGGCGGAATGGACCGATGTTCCCAGCACAGAAGTGGGTGAGGACCGTTCCCTCTCGCTGGGAAGCGAAGCACCGGATGGCTGGGTCATGTACTTCGACGGTGCACTTGCGCGTCAGGGTGCGGGGGCTGGAGCCGTGCTCATCACCGTGCACCTCCACTTCCAGCAGAGCGAGAATGTCTCCAACAACATCGTGGAGTATGAAGGCCTGATCGCCGGTCTCAAGGCTGCGGCAGCTTTGGGAGTGAGGCGCCTCACCATCAGGAGCGACTCCCAGCTCCTCATCAACTTCTCCAACAAAGCATACATGCCGTAGGACGAGCACATGGAGGCATACCTCGAGGAGGTACGCAAAATTGAGAAACAATTCTCGGGCCTGGAATTGCAGCACGTGCCATGCAGTATGAACAAGGAGGCAGACGACATCGCCAAGAGGGAATCTCGGTGCCTGCCTCAGGAGTCTGGCATCTTTGAGGATCGGATCTTCAAGCCGTCGGCAGCCACCTCCACCGCGGGATCAGCATCACCTCAGGAGGAGCTCCCCCCAGCACCACTCTCGGGCGCCTGGCTTGCGGCCCGACCTCGGGATCCCCTCTGCTCCTTGCGCTCGAGCCTCAGGAGGGGTGCTAGACCGAGGAATTCAAGGCGTACCTACTCCAAGACACGTTGTCGGAGAAGGAGGAAGACACAGAGCGGGCAGGCCGCCAGGCCACCGCGTACTGCATCAGGGACGGTGAGGTCTATTGAAAGTGGATGAACGATGTCTCTCTGCGGTGCATCTCCAAGGAGTAGGGATGCAAGCTGCTGGCCGACATACATGGCGGGGACTGCGGGCATCACTCTTCATCACGCGCCCTCGTGGGAAAGGCTTCTGCAGTGGATTCTACTAGCCCACGGCGCTCAATGATGCCACCGAGCTGGTAAGATCATGTGAAGCCTGCCAATTCCATGCCAAGCAGATCCACCAGCCCGCTCAGGGTCTCCAGACGATCCCGCTCTCATGGTCGTTCGTGGTCTAGGGGCTGGACATCTTGGGCCCGTTCCCTCGAGCGCCCGGGAGCTACCGCTACCTCTACATTGCCATCGACAAGTTCACCAAGTGGGAAGAGGTGGAGGCCGTCCACACCACCTCGGCTTTCTCGGCCATCAAGTTCATCAAGGGCCTCGTGAGCCTTTTCGAGGTCCCTAACCGCATCATCACCGACAACGGCTCGCAGTTCACCAGCAACCTTTTCAAAACATATTGTGCTAACCTTGGAACGCAGATATGCTACGCCTCGGTGGCTCACCCCAGGAGCAATGGCCAGGCTGAGCGCGCCAACGCGGAGGTCTTGAGGGGCCTCAAGGCAAGAACCTTCAAGAAGAAGCTCGAGGCCTGCGGCAGGGGCTGGCTCGATGAGCTCCAGTCCATGTTGTGGTCCATACACACCACCGCGACCAAGCTAACGGGCGAAACTCCATTCTTACTCGTCTACGGAGCAGAAGTGGTTCTCCCTCACGAGGTCAGACATCGCTCCACGTGGGTCTTGGCATTTGACGAGGCACACTAGGACGCCTCGCGGGGGATGGACCTTGTGCTGGGGGAGGAACGCCGCTGCCAAGCCTCGCTTCGAGCGGCAAGGTACCAGCAGGCGTTGTGGCAGTATCAATGTCGCAGCGTCCGCTCTAGGACGCTCGATGTGGGCGATCTTGTCCTAAGGCGAGTACTCTCCAGGGAAGGGCTGCACAAGCTCTCGCCCATGTGGGAGGGCCCATTTAGGATCGCTCGTGTCTCCAGGCCTGGCGTCACGCGCGTGGAGAACAGGACGGGATCCCCATCTAGAACGCTTGGAACATCCAGCACCTCTGGAAGTTCTACCCATGAAGCAAGGCCCCATGCCTGTGAAGGTCTCTGCTCATGACACTCTCACATAATAATGAGTTGGGGTTGTACATGCCCCGGAGTCTCCTGAGTTCCGCCCGCGGGCCTCATGGGGGCTCCCACCCACATCCTAGTGGCAGCACTTAGCTCTGCGCTAGCGAGAAGACTAGTCTAGGTGCTGGATGCGGCTGTTCTTTTCCTTTCTTTTTGCAGCTAGTTTGCAACTTCTTGAATGAAATTTGGAGTTTTCGTGTTTTTCGTTCGCTAGAGTTGGAATTTTCTCCTTTTGCTTCGCTCGCCTCTCCACTCTTGTCCCAGGAAGAGCGGTAGTTGCCCGTCGCTCCTCCTCGTGCGTCCCGCGTGGGAGTGCTAGGTAGGTTTGTACACTTGGGCTTGCCCGCACCACAAACACACCTCGCCGAAGCCTCGTTGCCCCAGAGCTTCGGCATCCTTAATCCTCGCGAGACGCTCTCGAATGAGCTCGTGGGCATGTGCACCCTCCTAAGTCCGTGCCTCCGGGCAGTGCGATGCGGTGTACTAGCCGCAACCAACCCATGCTCAGGGGCTCGCGCGAGGAAGAACGAGACGCCCCGTCAAGCTTTCTAATAACTCTGCAGTTGTACAATGTCTCCTGAGGCCCGACGGCTCCTGAGTCGTCAGGAAGGGAACTGCGCAAGATGCTGCTGGGAAGGCGCCCTCGCGAGGCGGAAGACTATCGCAAGCATATTGAGCTAAGTTACCCTAACCGCACCTGCTCGGAACATGGGTATCACGGCACAACATCAAAATAATAAGCATAGCATAGTGGCATAAGTGCCATGGTTCATTACACACCCCAGCGGGGCCCTCTACCTTTTTCAAATGCGGGAGAAAGAAAAGGTTAAACAAAAGCGGGCCTCACGGCCGCAGTAGCTCCTGAGGCCAGGCTCCAGCGGCCCCCAAGCTCAGCCTGAGTCTTCCTCCCGCTTCACCGGCGCACGGCGAAGAGACGGCTCGTCCTTCCCCGATCCGAGCCCGTTGGCGGGGTGGTTGGTCATAGCCGCTGCTGGTGGTGCTCTTGCCGGAGGAGGAGCCGCCTCTACTGGGGGTAGCGCGGTCGTCGCCAAGGGCAAGCTCACCCTCGTCATCCTCGCGACCGTCGCCAAGGGCAAGCTCATTGTCGTCGCTGCCGTCTTCCGGGCAGCACCCCGTACGGCGGCCGTCCTCCCTTAACACCCTCAAATAGAGGGTTGCAAGGCCGTCGTACCTGAAGTGGAGGGTGCATCTTCCGCTCAGGCCCCGTGTGCGGGCAAACGTCTGCCAACTGCATATCAAGGACACGTTGCCTGCGACGGTGACCTTGACCCCAGCCCATGAGGCCCTGCTGCAGTAGCCGTCAGCCTGCAGCCAGAGGCCATCAAGCCATGTGGTCAGCAGCTCACCTGCAAAGAAGCGCGGGAGCAGGAGCCAGGTGCCAGCGGGCCTCTCTGACCACACGACAAACTCCAGGAACACCTCCGCGGAGTGGAAGCGCGGTCGAGGAGGTCGGGCGACCATGACGCGCCTCCCCTTACCGGAGGGGCTGCCCCGTCCTCGCAGGCTCTCACCGCGAGAGGAGGCGCCACTGCGGCTGCCCAAGGTAACGAAGGCCCTCGAAGAGGCGCGCCCGCGACCCCGAGGAGTCACTGCCAGGGTCGCAGCATATTTGCTGGGGTGACAATGGCCTCTTTTGGGCGGGGGCAAACCTGGCCCCTCCTTGGGGACCTTTCCCTTTTCGGCGGCGAAGAACCTTCTCGCTGGCGCCATGGATGTTACAATAAGATGGCGAGACCAAGAAGAAGGGAGCGCGGGGAGCAAGAAGATGGAGATGAGCAGGGGACGGGCTCTGCCCCTCCCCTCATTTATAACCGGAGGGAGGCCAACCTCCAGCCTCCATGATCCCATGCAATGATGATCTTTCTCTGCATGCAGCAGGCTCGGTTGCCGAGGCAGCATGGGGAAGTGGAGACGCCCACGTCCCATCAATCGCCACGCATCAACCAAGGCCGCATGCAGTTACGGCCCACGGCACTCCGCACTTGCCCTTTGGCTTCGCCTCGAAGCCAAGTTCGAGCGCCCCTTGGGCCCCGGGGCTACTGTCGGCATACTAGGAAGGGGGGTACCCAAACTTTCTTACCTGCGGCCCACAGCATGGCTGCATCGACGGCCTGGTACGGCCCACCTTCAGCATCAACAACTCAAGACCCTTGCGAGGGGCCAAGCCTTGCGAGGCGGACGACACCAAGACCTCCAGGAGGAGCGGCCTCCTCAGGCTGGCTCCTGAGGAGCGGAGATTTCTATGCAAGCCTCAGCTCATGAGGTTCAGATGACGTGAGCCGTGACGACCAAGGCCAGGCGAGCGCCAGCGGGAGCAAGACAACAGTTTCCTCTTGGGTGCTAAGAAGGCAAGCGCAGGCGCAGAGTCCCGAGGAATCAGCCAAAGGTTTCCATTCCCAGGCAACAAGACCAAGACCACCAGGATGGCAGGACGGAGGTCATCGCCAAGCCCACCATGGCGTCACGATCAAAAGCTTTGCAGGGAAGACTACTTTCGTCAGGATAAGATGAACTAGTTGTCTCCCCTCGAATTTGGCCGTTGTGGGATCCCTTCCCGCCTCCATTTTGGGGAAAGAGGACCAAGGCCGCTATAAATAGGACCTAGCCACCACCATAGGATGGAAGGATCATTCAGATCATCCTCTCCCCCGCCAGCTCAAGAACACACCTCCTGAGATCATTCTTCCACTATACTAGTTCATCCTCAGCCCACCTCGAGGCCAATCCACCACAAAGCGGGAGTAGGGTTTTATGCCGCAAGGTGGCCCGAACCTGGGTAAATTTATGTGTCCCATTTCCTTCCTGTTCATCGAGCTAGGACGTGATACTGGGGAGTAAGCAGACTAGCGAGGTTGAGTTCTCCACACGCACCCATAGTTCGAATCTATCAAGGGTCTACGAAGCCTGAAATCCGACACCAGCACCATCGTCAATGAGGATCCTGGTCACTACGACATTGCTGGTGATGGGCGTGCACAATATGGGGAGCGCACCGGCGCCGTCCATGGTTCTGGGGTGATCCCTGGAGTCAAAGGTGATAGTGCTCTCAGGCATATTCGGCCTGGAGGAGCCTCATGCCGCGGCCGAGCAGCTCCCACCTGACGAAAGAGCTGCTTGACATGACGGCCTGAGGCCGGCGCCTATGACCCACCGGGGATGGATGCAACAGTGTGGGGCTCCTGCGCCGCAAAACGCGCGACGAACATGCCGTGCAGCTCCTCCCAGGAGGCCACCGAAGAATCCAGAAGGCTGAGCATCCAGGAGCGTGACACGCCCGTGAGAGCCATAGGGAGCCAGTTCTCCATGACCTTGTCGTCACCGCCCGCTGCCCAGATGGTCTGTGCGTAGAGTTGGAGGAACTCTGCAGGGTCTACCACGCTGTCGTACCACAAGGCGGGTAGCGCCATCTTGAACTTCTGCGGCCACTGCACCCGCTGTAGGCTGGGGGTAAAGGCCCGGTGGCCCGCAGTGCCTTCGCAAGCGCCCGGCGGCCCGGTGGGTGGGATGGTGTCTACCATGGGAATCATGAAGAGCGGGCGGAGCGCGGTCGATGAAGAGGCTGAGCTTTGGCACGCCCCTACCTGGCGTGCCAAATGTCGAAGTCAAGGCTCCGCAGACCCAAGAAGGTTTGAACTCTAGGGCATGTGCGAAGAACTCAACCTCTTGATAACCCACAAGTATAGGGGATCAATTGTAGCCTCTTTCGATAAGTAAGAGTGTCGAACCCAATGAGGAGCTAAAGGTAGAACAAATATTCCCTCAAGTTTTATTGACCACCGATACAACTCTACGCACGCTTGACATTCGCTTTACCTAGAACAAGTATAAAACTAGAAGTACTTTGTAGGTGTAACGGGATAGGTTTGCAAGAATATTGTCGAATTTCAGGTTCGGCAAAACCCTTGAGGTTCGAACACTGGGTGCGCACGAAGATCTCCCCTCTACCTAATCACGCCCTCACCCTCACCGTGATCTCAAATCCTAGCTCGACGTACCCACAGAACAAGAGACACGAGATTTATACTGGTTCGAGCCACCGACGTGGTGTAATACCCTACTCCAGTGTGGTGTGGTGGATTGCCTCTTGGGCTATGGATGAACAGTTACAAGGGAAGAATAGCCTCCTGAGGAGAGGTGTTCTTGTGCTTGGTGAGCTTGTGTGGGTGAGGATGGTCTGAATCCCACCGATCCGTTCCAGATCAGATCAGATGAGATGCCTCCTACGATGATGGCTAGTCCTATTTATAGAGGCCCTGGTCCTCTTCCCAAATATTGAGCGGGAAGGGATGCCACAACGGCCAATTTGAAGGGGGGAAGCTAGTGCAAGTTATCCTGACTAAAGGTGGTCTTCGCCTGCCAAAGGCTCTGGTGGTGACGCCATCTTGGGCTCCACGGTGACCTCCGTCATGCCGTCCTGCTGGTCTTGGTCCCGTTGCACCAATATGGAAACCTTTGCCTTATGCCTCGGGACTCCTCGCCTACACTTCCCTCTTTAGCACCAAAGACGAAACGAGGACATGGTGCGTGCCGGCGCTCGCCTGGTCTTGGTCGTCATGGCTTACATCACGGGAACCTCGCGAGGTTCCCCTTGCCTTGTTCTCTCTGCCCCTCGCGAGCCAGCCTGGTGAGGCTTCCCCAGAGGGGGTCTTGCATCGTCCGCCTCGCGAGGCTTGGCCCCTCGCGAGGATCTTGAGTGTTTGCTGGTGAAGATGGGCCGTACAGGGCCGCTGGTGGAGCCACGCCCGTGGGCATGGGCAAGCAAGTCTGGGGACCCCCGTTCCCAGGACGCCGACAGTAGACCCGGGCCCAAGGCGCGCTTGGGCTTGGCTTCGAGGTGAAGCCAAAGGGCAAGTGCGGAGCGCCGCGGACCCCAACACCATGCGGCCCCACTTGACGCGTGGTGATTGATTGGACGTGGGCGTCTCCGCTTCCCCACACTGCCTCGGCAACTGCCCGACTGACAAAAGACTGGTGCGGGAAATGCTTGCCTTCATTGCTTCCCTTCGCCTTGCTTCAGATCCCCTTTCTCGCTCCTTGACTCCAAAATCTCCAGATCTGCCTCAATTCCCTTCCGGTCAGCGACCAATGGTGCCCCGCAAGGTCAAGGATGCTTCGTCGCCCGCCTGGTACGAGCCGGCTCTGGACGCGCCCAATGTCTTAGAGAAGAACCTCGCCGCCATGCGCTTGCTGACGGCGGGGAAGGACAACGAGAAGGGAAAGACCGAGCTCCGGGCTGGCTCCGCCGAGCCGGAAGCTTCGAAGAGCACCTTCTACCCCTTCTTCATGAGCAGCATTGTCGCGGGCATGGTTCCCCCCTTTTCCGACTTCTTCTATGCCGTCCTCCGCCATTACAGGTTGCAGGCCCTTCATCTCCATCCCAAC
Organism: Aegilops longissima; assembly: GCA_021605205.1. Taxonomy (NCBI): domain Eukaryota; kingdom Viridiplantae; phylum Streptophyta; class Magnoliopsida; order Poales; family Poaceae; genus Aegilops; species Aegilops longissima. Next base: position 440,037,984 of record CM038678.1, read on the forward strand.
TCCATTCTTCTCTTGTCGATCTTTGCCTTCTACTGTGAGGTGTATGTCAGGGTGATGTCGTCCGTGGCTCTGTTGCGCCACTTCTTCTTCCTTCGAATCAACAATGGTCATACCTCTGGGTGCGCCAACTTCGTCGCAGCCGGCAAGGACAACGCGATCTCGAAGGCTGGGAAGAAGGCCGAGGGCTTCAGGAGCAAGTGGGTCATGATGGATGCCAAGTGCGTCCACCCACGTTTGACGCTGCCGTCGGAGATGCCCCAGTTCGACAAAGGGTGGTCTTGCGCGAAGCTTACTGATGACCGGGCGAAGTTGGTGCTGGAGAAGATGACTGCCGACCTGAAGCCGGGCAACGCAAAGGCGGCGAAGCTGACGGGGGCCATGTTCCTGTGGGAGTTCCTGATGCTGCGCATGGCTTCGCTCTAGGCGCGCTCGCGCCCCTTGTGGATGCTTGAGGGCGCAGAAGATAAGCTTCGCTTGAGTCTTGAGGCCTTCGCTCCTGGTCGGGGACAACCAGGAGTACCCGCCGAGTGCCTTCGCTCCTTTGTTCCTTTGCGAGGACGGGACGCAGGTCGCTGCCGCCATGCCCACCTTTGATGGGCGCGGGCTGGTGCCACCGGCGCCCCCTGGGGTCCCGATGGCGACAACACCGGTGGTCGTATCTTCTGGTGATTCCCGCGGGGAGGGGGAAGAGGAAGAAGACAAGGAGCGCGACTCGGAGGCGACCCCCGAGGGGATGCGGGAGACCTCCCCCCTGCACAAGGCCGATATCCTCCACACCTTGCCTGACGACGACGACGAGGCCGACGTCCCCCCGGAGAGGGAGGAGCCGTCCGTGGCTGGGGGCTCCTCGAGGCCCAAGGCCAGCCCCCAGAGGAGGCCACCGGCCGAGGTTCCGATGAGGGGAAGGTCGGCGCTGATCTCCCGAGATGATGCTTCTGCTCCGACACAGCCTGGAGCTGCTTCCGGCCCATCTGCTGCCCCTTCTTCCCCTCCTGGAGCCCGCGTGCCCGCGCATCAGGCTGCGAGGCTCTCAGGCTTCAAGCTTAACAAGTGGAGGGACTAAACCGCGGTGGACCAGTAAGTGTTCTCGCCCCGCCTTGTTCTTGCTTATGCTGCTGATCCTTGACGCCGCTTCGTTATGCAATTAGGCCGACGCCCGCGGCGAAGAAGAGGAAGGAGGAAGTGGCGGTGCTGCTTTGGACCAATTTGCCTGCCGCGTCTGCGTATCCCTCCATGGAGAAGGGCAGCATCGGCGGCCGTGCCTTTTCGACTCGATCGTCCTTGCGAGGCTTGGTGGAGCGTCCTGGGGAGGAGTCAGCCCTCGTGGCCCCGCTGGCTCCGGAGGTGCCAGTGTCCGGCTCGGACGCCGAGGTCCCCAAAGCTCAGGAGCTCCCTGCCTCCCAGACCATGGTGACGTCGTCGCCTCCTCCCCTTCTGTCGCACTGCTATCTTCGGGACCTTCCGCCTCTCCTGACGTCCTGGAGCATGCTCTTTCCACGATGACCCTGCTGCGAGAAGATCTTCAGGGCGCCGACCCCCACCTGGTAGCCGGGCGCTTGGAGATGGTCTCCGGCTGGCTTCACTCAGACGTGTCCGTTCAGGAGGCGCTGAACCAGGTGGCAGCTACCTCCAAGAAATACAAGCAGGTCGCTGCTCAGGCTTCAGTCGCTCGCGAGGTGGCGCTGAAAGATGTCGAGGCCGCCCAGGAACGCTGCCGGGTGCTGGAGGCTGAACTGGAGACTCTGTGCAACGAGCGTGCGGAAGAAGCTCGTGGCTGCAAGGCGGAGGAGGAGAAGATGAAGGTACGGGAGGACGCCGTCAAGGGTTGCGACGCCGAGCTGGAGCAGTTGGCGAAGGCGCAGGCCGCGGAGCGTAGCCAGCTGGAGAAGCTGGAGCAAAAGGTGGAAACGGAGAAAGCCGAACTTGACACCAAGGCTAAGGTCCTGGACGAGGACCGCGCGGCCTTCGAGCTCCTCGAGGAGAGGTCCCGCGTGGCACTGCGCGCACTCTATGAGAAGGGCTTGGAGGAGACGCTGACCACCAACGAAGAAGGCCCCCCCGCACAGCTGCTTCCCTATCTGGTCGAGGTGCTTGAGGAAGTTGTGAGCAGTATCGGCCCCATGGCAGAGGAAGAAGCCCGCGTTCTTTCCTCAGCTGCGTTGACGCGCGTCTTCAGCCACCTCCATCTTCGCAATCCTGCTGCCCGCCTTGACGAGCTGCTGGAGCCTGTGGACGACGAACATTGCGCAGCCGCAGCAGCAGCCGTGAAGGGTCAAGTGGAGGCCCTGCTGAAGAAGTTCCGCGCCTTCGCTCCCGCGCCCTCGATCGGCGGTGCTGCTGATCCTACAACTCCGACGGGCGGTGCAGGTGAAGATGACGGCACCAAAGAAGAAGCATCCCTTGCAAGCAAAGGCGGTATCCAAGGATGATGAAATGACTTGCTAGTGGCTCCTTTCCTGTTTAACTCCTGCAACATGCACCATGCCTCGTGGAGGCGTTTAAACTTGCATTTGGTATTGGGAGAACAATATGTCTTGTAATATTTGCTTGAGATTTTGCGATTTCCTTCCCCTTTGCTTTTCGTTCTACGTCGGCAGGGCCCGACCACGCGCATACCTCAGCCACTGTTGGGTCGTCCGGATCACTAGGACGAAACCAAGGGGTGAGGGGCTATGTGGCCTGTTAGGCTCCTGAGTCACGATGCTCAGGAGTCCCCCTTGACGCACAAACAGCTTACGGAAAGGAGATGCAGGAATAGGTCTAGTGTTCTACGTCGGCAGGGCCCGGCCCCGCGCATACCTCAACCGCCGTTGGGTCGTCCGGATAACCACGACGAGACCAAGGAGTGAGGGGCTACGTGGCCAGTTAGGCTCTTGAGTCGTGATGCTCAGGAGTCCCCCTTGACGCTCAAACGACCTTCATACCTATTTCCTCGCCGAGGCTCCGCTCAAGAGGCCGCGCGACGACCAGGTCCGGGGGACCTGGCAGGGCGGCGTACGCTTGGGAGTGACCCAAGCGCAGCCCCTGTGTCCAGCCCCCTCGCACGACTCTCCCGAGGGGAGGTGTTGCGATGAGGCCGGAACTGAGCTCAAGGGCTCCCTGAGGTTGATACGGCCAAGGGGCCGCCATCAGGTGTTTATCACCAGCGTGGAGCATAGCGCTTCCGCACTTGCATGGGCATAACCGCTCCTCGGTAGTGTCGACTGCCAGCATGGAGCATGGTGCTTCCACTAGTGCGTGGGTGAGGGCTCCCTCTGAGTGGAGCCCCCGGGGCGTGTACAGCACCGCCCTAACACGTGGCTTGCTTGGCAGGGCTAGACGAGGTGTGCCTGGGCACTCGAGAGCCAGCGTGGGACTCACGAGGCCCTACCTCAAGGCGGGTTGCGCCTGGTCTTGGTTCTTGTTCTTGACTGTGGTGGTCCTGCGAGATGGTTAGACAACCTGCGTCGAACAAATCTGCTGAGGTTATCACATGAGAAGGCCAAGCACCAACGACCCCAGGAGGTGACGTGAACGGGACCGGCCCGCCAGACAGAGCTCAGCCGTTGGATTTATCGACGCTGCAGGAATGGGCCCGAGCACATACGCCGTGCCTAGCCTTCTTATGCGAAGGATCCTAAAGAAAGACGATCGGCGCGCGGCTCCCATGGTGGGTGAAAATCAAGCAGGTGATAACCATAGATAGATTATGCATGGAAAGCAAACTAGGTTAGGTAAATGCAACAACGATACACGCCACTGGGTTGGACCCAAGTAGCTTGGGGATGATGCAGCCCGAGGGGCGCCCCCAGTAGAGTAAGCTAAAGACATAAAAAGAGATACATGTCGTAGGGACAGGCCCACGTGGCCTGGGAATGATGCGACCGAGAGGGCGCTCCCAGCTAAATAAACTTGGAAAATGTCAACTGATTCCGTTGCCGAAGGAATGCTCGGGGTAGCTGAAGATGCATGGCGAAGGGGTTGATCCTCACGAGCCACTGGGGCCCTGAGCCTCGGGAGGCCCTGGGGGTCCAGGAGGTTCCTTGAGGACCGTCTCCATCTCCACCAGGACTACGTGATGCCTAGCCTCCTGAGCCGCGAGGACGCTCCGCAGGTTGCGTTGAAGGCATATGCCACGCTCGGCAGGCCGAATGGCATGCGAACGTAGCTGTGAGGTGGGCCCTCGCAACGTCCCACGCGCGAAGGCCAGAAGAGCTCCTGAGATGCGGCCCTCTTGAGCCCCAGGACGTCGAAGCAGATGCGCAGCCCACCATCCTCGCCTGGATGGGGAGCCGCGCCAGGTGAGCGGCGATCTCCGCGCATGGCCCTTGCATCCTGCAGCTCCTGAGTGGTCTTGGCAATAAACTCCTGAGCGCTGGGCGCTCCTCTCCCAGTGTCCTCTTGAGGGAAACGTGCCTCAAAGCACGCCTCCATGTGGTGTCCCAGTGCCTCCCTCGTGATGTTGGCGAGGTCTGAGGCCCTCCAGAAAAGAGCCCCCGAGCCCTGCCCGAGGAGGGCGCCAGGTGCGCCTTCCTATGCGAGGGAGGGAGGCACCCCAGGCATGGGCGCCGATCCTACGTGTCACCGCAAGAGGCGCCGCTCCCCTAAGGCCTTGTGCAGAGTAGCAGCTTCTTCTTCTTGGGGATGGCCTCGGGAGGGTACTCGCCCTTGCTATCAGAGTCTTCGATTGCTGCGGCTTGGGAGGCGCGCTCGAGGGAGCACACTACATCTCTTTCCTCGCAGGGGACCGTGATTATCCCGCCGCTTCCTGGCATCTTGAGGACGTTGTAGCCGTGGTGGGTCACTGCCATGAACTTGGCCAGGGCTGGATACCCGAGGATGGCATTGTACGACAGGCGGATGTGGGTGACGTCGAAGTCGATGAGCTCGGTGTGGTAGTTGTCGCGCTGTCCGAAGGTGACGGGGAGGCGGACCTGCCCTATCGGGGTGGTGGAGCCGTCGGTCACTCCTGAGAAGGGCTTGGTAGGCTGAAGCTGATCGTATGGCACTTGGAGGCTGTCGAACGTCTTGACGAACATGACGTTAAGCCCTGCGCCGCCATCGATGAGGGTCTTAGTGACTTGTACGTTGCTGATGACGGGTGAGCAGAGCATCGGGAGGGCGCTGTCGGCGTTCTGGGATGGGGGTCCACAGACTTGCCTGCCTGCGGCCCACGGCGTGGCTAAGCCAGCAAGCCGTACAGCTCGTCTTCATCAACAAGGCATCCAAGACCCTTGCGAGGGGCCAAGCCTCACGAGGCGGACGACGCGAGACCTCCTCGGGAGTGGCCTAGTCAGGCAGGCTCACGAGGAGCGGAGATATCAAGGCTGGGCAAACCTCACGAGGCTCTCGTGACGTGAGCCATGACGATCGGCACCAGGCGGGCACCAGCGCACGCAGCATCCTTGTTTCCTCTTTGGTGCTAAGGAAGCAGGCGCATGCGAGGAGTACCGAGGCATCAGGCAAAGGTTGCCATATCGGTGCGACGAGGCCAAGACCAGGAGTACGGCAAGATGGAGGTCATCGTGGAGCCCAAGACGGCGTCACCACCTGAGCCTTTCACAGGCGAAGACCACTTTTGTCAGGATAGCTTGTACTAGTTGTTCCCCTTCAAATTTGCCCGCCGTCGTTGGCTCCCTTCGTGCTCAATATTTGGGAAGAGGACTAGGGCCTATATAAGTAGAGCTAGCCACCAAAGTAGGGGGGATCGAGCAGTTCATCCAGCTCTCACCCGCTAAGTCACCAAGCACAAGAACACCTCAACCTCAGGAGGTTGTTCTTCCCTCTATATTGTACATCATCAGCCCAAGAGGCAATCCACCACCACCACACTGGAGTAGGGTATTACACCACAACGGTGGCCCGAACCAGTATAAATATTGTGTCTTTTTGTGCTGCGAGTTCGTCGAGTTCGTCCGCGAGATCTTAGCGAGCTAGGGCGTAGATCGGTAGGAGGGAAAGACTTCGCGTGCACCCCAGTGTTCGAACCTTAAGGGTTTGCCGGAACCGCACATCCGACATTTGGCGCGCCAGGTAGGGGTGTGTCGTAGCTTCCCTTCCATCAGTTCGTCGCTCTGTCGTCTCCATGGCGGATGCTCGCCGCACTCGAGCTGAGCGTCGGGCTGCCCTCACCGCCTGTGTTGCTCAGACGGCCCCCATCGGCGGGCCACCTCGTTGTTCTCCATCTCCCGCCGCCAACGCTGCCACCGGCCCGGCGGGGAACGAGCAGCAGGCGTCCTTGCTGCATCCTTCGGTATGGCAGGACGGCCGCACCACCACTCCATCGCTGACCCCGGCCGGTTCTTCGTCTCACGCACGCCGCGCTCCCATGGAGGCGTAGGCTGCACTCATCGCCGCAAACGAACTCCTGCGCTACCGCCCAGTCGACGACCTCTACGAGGAGTGGCTCGACCGCGTCGTCGAGCTCGTCCGTGCCGCCGGGGGCTCCCTAGCGCCGTCCCTCTCTCTGCCTCACCCCCAGCCGGCCACGGGCAATGAGGCTCATGGCACGCCTCCACCACCTCTGCCCCAAGACGGTGTCTTGGCAGCAAGGCGCGCAGCCCCGCGGCGTGATCCGCCAAGCCCGGTGCCCGCATGTGAAGAGAGAAGCTGCCAAGAAATCCCTCGGCCGCGAGAAGCTGCACCCGCGCTCCCTGCGCCGCCTTGTCAAGACCGCGCACCTCCCGCAGCGGCGCCGCGCGGACCTCATCAAGACCAAGCACCACCTCCGAAGCGGGCCCCAGCAACCACGGCTGGCTGTCGCGCTTTCACCCCCGAGCTGTGTAGCGTCGCCTGGCCGGGCAAGTTCAAGTCGGATCTGCCTCCTCGCTACGACGGCACCGCCGACCCCGCGGAGTTCCTGCAGCTCTATGAGCTGAGCATCGAAGCTGCCAACGGCGATGAGAAAGTCATGGCGAACTGGTTCCCCGTGGCTCTCAAGGATGGGGCCAGCTCCTGGCTCCTGAACCTGCAGCACGGCTCGATCTCCTTCTGGGACGAGATGCGCGATCACTTCGTGTAGGATCTTGAGAAGAGGTGTCTAGAGGGGGGGGTGATTAGACACTAAGTACCAAAGTTGCAGTTTTTAACCTTATTAAAGTTTAAGTGGAGTTTAGGCACAAGTTTAACTTTTTCAATACATAACAAGCAAGCATGCAATGAGTATATGATCAGCGAAAAGTAAAGCATGCAACTTGCAAGAGAGTAAAGGGAAGGGTTTGGAGGATTCAAACGCAATTGGAGACACGGATGTTTTAGCGTGGTTCCGATAGGTGGTGCTATCGTACTTCCACGTTGGTGGAGACTTCAACCCACGTAGGGTAACGGTTGCGCGAGTCCACGGAGGGCTCCACCCACGAAGGGTCCACGAAGTAGCAACCTTGTCTATCCCACCATGGCCGTAGCCCACGAAGGACTTGCCTCACTAGCGGTAGATCTTCACGAAGTAGGCGATCTCCTTGCCCTTACAAACTCCTTGGTTCAACTCCACAATCTTGTTTGAGGCTCCCAAGTGACACCTAGCCAATCTAGGAGACACCACTCTCCAAGAAGTAACAAATGGTGTGTTGATGATGAACTCCTTGCTCTTGTGCTTCAAATGATAGTCTCCCCAACACTCAACTCTCTCTCATAGGATTTCGATCTGGTGGAAAGAGGGTTTGAGTGGAAAGCAACTTGGGAAAGGCTAGAGATCAAGATTCATATGGTAGGAATGGAATATATTGGCCTCAACACATGAGTAGGTAGTTCTCTCTCAGAGATAGGATGCTGAAAGTGTAGGTTCAGTCTGATGGCTCTCTCCACGAATGAAGAGGAGGTGGAGGAGTATATATAGCCTCCACACAAAATCTAACCGTTACACACAATTTACCAATCTCGGTGGGACCGAATCAACAAACTCGGTCAGACCGATTTTAGTAAACCTAGTGACCGTTAGGGTTTTCGGTGGGACTGACTTGCATCTCGGTGGGCTCGATATGGTTAGGGTTAGGGCATAACGTAATCTTGGTGAGACCGATTACACAAACTCGGTGAGACCGATTTTGGTAATTAGCTAACCAGAGAGTTGGTCAGGCAAACTCGGTTGGACCGATTACTCAAACTCGGTGGGACTGATTTTGGTAATGAGTTAACCAGAAAGTTTGCATTGTAATCTCGGTAGTACCGATTCTCAAACTCGGTGAGACCGATTTGGATAGTGGACATGCACAGAGAGATTACAATCCCATCTCGGTGAGACTGAGATCCCTATCTGTAGAACCGGTTTACCTAGGGTTTGTGGCAGTGGCTAAGACATCCAAACTCGGTGGCGCCGGATAGGAAGAATCAGTGGGGCCGAGTTTGACTTTAGGTTTCAGGACATATGTCTGGAAGTGGGAAAGTAGCTGAGGGGTTTGGAGCATATCACTAAGCACATGAAGCAAGAGGCTCATTAAGCAACACCTCATCCCTCCTTGATAGTATTGGCTTTTCCTATAGACTCAATGTGATCTTGGATCACTAAAATGTAAAACGAAGAGTCTTGAGCTTGAAGCTTTAGCCAATCCTTTGTCCTTAGCATCTTGAGGGAGTTCCCACGTCCTTTAGTCCATGCCACTCCATTGTTGAACTTATCTGAAACATACTAGATAAAAGTGTTAGTCCAACAAGAGATATGTTGACATTAATTACCAAAACCACCTAGGGAGCACTTGTGCTTTCAATCTCCTCCTTTTTGGTAATTGATGACAACATACATCAAAGCTTTAGATAAAGATATAAAGAATAGCAAGTAAAGCTTTGGAAAGACATGTAACAGGCATAGGCTCCCCCTACATGTATGCAATCATGTGAATATGGAATATAGAAGCATGTGATAGCATAACCATGATAGAGCAGGCAATGTGTTACATGTATCTTGGCCATATGCATCAGAGCAAAGAATATTAAAGAAAATACATTCATGCCCATGAGTCCTTCTTGCAAACAGTATGTACATCAGCAAGAATTCCTCATACACATGATTGTGATGCATATACTTACCTTGTAGTCTTGAGTTGGCTTAGGATGGAATGAACCTGCGTAAACAAGGTTAGATAACACAGATGCACCTACTAGCCAGAGCAAACAAAAGAAATCACAAGAATACCAAGACTGGGATGACATGTAGAGAGTGAGTACTAAGTACTACATTGGATTTGACATGTCCCCAAGAGTAAAGACATGCAATGAATTTAGATGATTTCTTTCCCTTAGATGTCTCGCTCCCCCTGAATCTAGCATGGGATACTGGGAGAAGGTAAGGAACAGAAAATCAGAGCTGAAAGATATAAATGAACAGAGCTAATGCAAGCTAATGCAGATAAGCACATATCAACATGTCTTTCCCCTCAAGAAGACATGTGGCATCTCTCCTCTTGAACGCTAAGCATCTGGGATCCTTGAGAAATACTTTTATCTAGTATTCTCTCCCCCTGGAGATCTCTCTCTCCCCCTGAAGGATCTCTCTCTCTCCTTCTCTAGTGTGATCTCTCTAAGTGATAAGCTTTGATGTGATCTCTCTCTCCCCCTTTGACATCAATTTCCAAGAAGGGCTTGATAAGAAATTTTTTAGCTCTCTCTCCCCTGCTGGAATTTGTCGTGAATGGGTTTGATCCTTGAGTCACAACCTAAAGCAATGATAAAAATGTGATGCTTGTAGAGGACAAGATTCATTGAGTGGAGCTGGATCAAAAGAAACACAGAATAAGTGGCAAACCATTTTTCCTGTTGTGAAATCGGTGGCACCGAGTGGTATGCTTCGGTGGTACCGAAAGTTTTCGGTTGGACCGAAAATAACAAATCGGTGTAACCGAGTTCATCACAGAGAAAACACTTGTCACCTCAGCTCACTTGACTAATAAGATCTCACAAAGATTTGCAAGGAATTTACTGAAGGATTTGCAATGAATTGGAATGCAGAAAATGCAAAGCAAACAGAAAGAAATCTAGATGAAGTTTTTTTTTGAAAGGAGAACACATATGCATGAGACAAATGCAAAAACTCGGAAAAGAACACAAGAGAACTTCATCTAGAGATGGTCGGGGACAAAGTCACCTATGTTAGAGTATGTTGACTTAGGAGTCAAGTGAGATCACTTGATCAGAGGTCATACTCATCGTTTAAGCTCAAAATGGGGTTGCCATTTTCCGTTTAAGCATCTTGATGTATTCACATCTTGTCGAGTTGCTTTAACTCATGACTTGGAGTAAAGCTTCTCTAAGATGGAATAACATACCTTGGTTGGTGGTGTTGTCCATGTAGTTGAATTTGTGTGAGTTGCTCAAGGTTGATGTAGCTCATCAAGAATTTGGAGCACCACTTGGAATTTGAGTCCATCTACCTACATGGGTTAGTTCATGCAAGGAAGAGCACTTGTGTATCCAACAATGACAATCATGAAGCTCAACATAGAATTTGTCAACGGTTTAAATGGTTTTGTGCTTCCTTGGCTTCAACCACCTTGTGTAGAGTCTTGGTGATGGAGATTGCTCCAAGATATGAGTAGGTTACAACCTCATGGAATTTGATTCAACCAAGTACCTACATGGGTTAGATAACATGCAAGATACAAATATATCCAAGACATAAGATTTCCATCATAGGTGAGATATCAAGGATTAGGCATAAGCTCATGTCTTGCATGTATCCAATGGAGTTTCTACTCCAAGTTTGAAGCATCAATGATGTTCAATTCTCCTCTTAACCTGCAAAACACTTTCTCATCAAGAGGTTTAGTGAATATATCTGCTAATTGCTTTTTGGTGCGAGCATGCTTAAGATCAATGTCTCCCTTAGCAACATGATCTCGAATGAAATGATGATGAACTTCAATATGCTTAGTTCGAGAATGTTGCACAGGATTATGACCAATTTTGATAGCACTTTCATTGTCACAAAGCAATGGAACATGTTTCACATATATCCCATAATCTTTAAGAGTTTGGGTCATCCAAAGTAATTGAGCACAACATGAACCAGTGGCAATGTATTCCGCTTCGGCAGTGGATAAGGATACCGAGTATTGTTTCTTGGAGGACCAAGACACAAGATATCTACGAAGAAATTGACAAGTAGCCGAAGTGGACTTTCTATCAACCTTGTCTCCGGCATAGTCCGAGTCGGAGTAGCCAACAAGATCAAAAGAGGCCCTCTTAGGATACCAAATGCCAAAATTTGGTGTATTGATTAAGTATCTCACTATCCTTTTCACGGCCTTAAGATGACATTCTTTAGGAGCGGCTTGATATCGTGCACACATGCACACACTTAGCATAATATCGGGACGTGAAGCACATAGATATAACAATGAACCAATCATAGAGCGATAAACCTTTTGATCAACCGGTTCATCATCTTTGGTTAAGTCAAGATGTCCACTAGTAGGCATGGGTGTAGACATACCTTTGCATTCTTGCATATTGAACTTCTTGAATAAGTCCTTTGTGTACTTTGTTTGAGAGACAAAAGTACCTTCCTTAGTTTGCTTGATTTGCAACCCAAGAAAGAATTTGAGTTCACTCATCATTGACATCTCAAACTTCTCCAACATTAGCTTCCCAAACTTTTCACTAAAATGAGGGTTAGTTGATCCAAATATGATATCGTAAACATAAATTTGGCATACAAATAATTCACCATTAACCCTTTTAGTAAAAAGTGTGGAATCAATTTCCCAATTTCAAAGCCTTTTTCAAGAAGAAACTTGGTCAAGCATTTATACCATGCTCTAGGAGCTTGTTTAAGACCATAAAGAGCATTGTGAAGTTTGTAAACATGATTGGGTTTCTTAGGATTGACAAAGCCGGGAGGTTGCTTAACATAGACTTCCTCCTCTATTTCACCATTTAGAAAAGCACTTTTAATGTCCATTTGGTACAAGGTGATATCATGATGATTAGCATAGGCAAGTAAGATGCGAATGGACTCAAGTCTGGCAACGGGGGCGTAAGTCTCACCATAGTCCATACCTTCGACTTGTGTGTAGCCTTGGGCGACGAGACGTGCTTTGTTGCGAACTACTTGTCCATTTTCATCTTGCTTGTTGCAAAACATCCATTTGGTACCGATGATGTTGTGGTTGTTGTCGGGCTTCTCAACCAATGTCCAAACTTGGTTCCTCTCAAAGTTGTGTAGCTCTTCATGCATAGCATTTATCCAATCCGGATCTTCCAATGCTTCTTCAGCCTTCATAGGTTCAATTCTAGAGATGAAAGAATAGTTTTCACAAAAGTTAGCTAAACGAGTTTTAGAGCGAGTGATTCTCCCGGTTTGAATGTCATTGTAGATTTGCTCGACAGGATGGTATTTAGCAATTCTTGCTCGAACTCGTGAAAGCTTTTGCTTGGGTCTTCGTTGAACATCTTCTTCATATTGTTCTTCTTCTTGGCCTTCCTCATTGTTGGCGTTGTCGTTCTCTTGTCGTGGTGGAGAAGGAGGTCGTTGACGTTCATCTTGATGCACTTCCTCGTTTTCTTCATCTTGGTGTGTTCCACTTGTGGATGCTTCCGTATCAACTCTTGGTTCACCTTGTCGTGAAGTAGAAGCTTCCACTTGAATAGACGAGGTATTCTCCTTCACCTTCGTTGGACGGACCTTGCTAATAGACAAGTCTTGGATTGCTTCCAAAGGGTCTTTGCCTCCTACATAAATTGGAAATTGCTCTATTTGTGATCCGTTAGATTCATCAAACTTCACATCTACCGTCTCTTCAACCTTTCGGGTGAAATTGTTGTAGACACGGTAAGTGTGAGAGTTTGAGCCTTAACCTAGTAGGAAACCTTCATGAGATTTAGAAGCAAATTTAGAACGACGATGCTTATCAAGAATGTAGCACTTTGAGCCAAATACTCGAAAGTATCCAACTTGGGGTTTGTTACCGGTGAGGAGCTCGTATGCCGTCTTGCCGAGTAGCTTGTGAAGATACAAGCGATTTGTTGCATGACAAGCTGTCTCAACCGCTTCGCCCAAAAGTGCTTGATGTCTTGTACTCATCAAGCATCGTTCTCGCCATTTCGATGAGCGTCCGGTTCTTCCTCTCAACAACTCCATTTTGTTGAGGTGTGTACGTAGCCGAGAACTCGTGTGAAATCCCTTCTTCGTCAAGAAAGGTGTCCACATTTGCATTCTTGAACTCCGTTCCGTTGTCGCTGTGAACCTTCTTGATCTTCACTTCAAATTGCTTTTGGGCCTTCCTAGCGAAGTTTTTGAAGATCTTTTGGACCTGCGATTTATCATCGAGAAAGAACACCCACATAAATCTTGAAATATCATCAACTATAACTAGACCAAAAGAATTTCCACCGAGACTCTTGTAAGAGTTGGGACCAAAGAGATCCATGTGAAGCAGCTCGAGTGGCCTCTTTGTGGTCATAATGTTCTTCACGGGATGCCTTCCTCCAACCTGTTTACCTGCTTGACAAGCACTGCAAAGTCTATCCTTATCAAATATGACATCGTTAACTCCAAGGATATGATTCCCTTTAATAAGCTTGTCAAGGTTTCTCATGCCAACGTGACCTAATCGTCTATGCCATAACCATCCTTTTGAGGATTTAGCAATGAAGCAAGTTTTAGGTTGAGCCTTTTTAGTGAAATCAACAATGTATAGATCACCTCTACGTACACTAGTAAAGACCATTTTATGATTGTCTCGACGAAACACTTGGCAATCAATTTCAGTAAATAGGACATTGAAACCGAAATCAGCAAGTCTAGATACTGAAAGTAAGTTGTAGCCAAGAGATTCAACGAGCATGACATTCTGAATGGAGCTATCATGTGAGATGGCCACCTTACCGAGGCCAACCACCTTACCCTTTGAGTTGTCACCGAAAGTGACAAACTTTCGAGGACTATCATTTTCAGCAAGCTCACGAAACATGTCTTTATCTTCGGTCATGTGATCGGTACATCCACTGTCAAGAACCCATTCCTTTCCTCCTGACACATATCCCCGAAGATTTGCCATAAGACCAAAATGTCTCATTGCATCATCAAGATCGAAATCACTATCATCATCCTCATCATAGTATCCATGTTCAACATCGTCATGTGGTGGATCAAATCCTAGAGAGGGTAATTCATTAGAGTGAGTTTGACAATGATCTTGCTTATGAATTCTTATAGCTTCGGAAATAATATCACTAATAGTTCCAACATCTCCTTTGGCACGCATAAGGTCGGTAAGTTCAAATAGACGATCACCAAACATAGGATCACTAGTATTCATTTTACTCAAAGCAATAGACTTATAGAGAATTTCATCTAGATTTTTCAAGGAATAATTTGGAAAGTGTTCCTCAAGAAATTTCCATATAGTGTAGGCACACTCAAAGGTAGGCAAGATTCTAATCAAGTTTCTAGGCAAGCCTCTAGTGATAAGATTAACAGTTCTAAGATTTCTAGTCATGTCAATAGCTTCATCAAGGGTAGGATGCATAGGATCAACATGAGGAGCACAAGGGCTAGAAATGTACTTGTTCAAATGATATTGATTCAAAATTACAAGCATCTCATTTTTCCACTCATGAAAATACTCTCCATCAAGAATAGGCACTCTATGACTAAGACTCCCCAAAGTAGACTCATCCATCTTCCTCCAATGGTGATTAAACCAAGGCAATGGAGACCAATGCTCTGATACCACTTGTAGGATCTTGAGAAGAGGTGTCTAGAGGGGGGGTGATTAGACACTAAGTACCAAAGTTACAGTTTTTAACCTTATTAAAGTTTAAGTGGAGTTTAGGCACAAGTTTAACTTTTTCAATACATAACAAGCAAGCATGCAATGAGTATATGAGCAGCAGAAAGTAAAGCATGCAACTTGCAAGAAAGTAAAGGGAAGGGTTTGGAGGATTCAAACGCAATTGGAGACAGGGATGTTTTGGCGTGGTTCCGATAGGTGGTGCTATCGTACTTCCACGTTCGTGGAGACTTCAACCCACGTAGGGTAACGGTTGCGCGAGTCCACGGAGGGCTCCACCCACGAAAGGTCCACGAAGTAGCAACCTTGTCTATCCCACCATGGCTGTCGCCCACGAAGGACTTACCTCACTAGCGGTAGATCTTCACGAAGTAGGCGATCTCCTTGCCCTTACAAACTCCTTGGTTCAGCTCCACAATCTTGTCGGAGGCTCCCAAGTGACACCTAGCCAATCTAGGAGACACCACTCTCCAAGAAGTAACAAATGGTGTGTTGATGATGAACTCCTTGCTCTTGTGCTTCAAATGATAGTCTCCCCAACACTCAACTCTCTCTCATAGGATTTGGATCTGGTGGAAAGAGGGTTTGAGTGGAAAGCAACTTGGGAAAGGCTAGAGATCAAGATTCATATGGTAGGAATGGAATATCTTGGCCTCAAAACATGAGTAGGTAGTTCTCTCTCAAAGATAGGATGCTGGAAGTGCAGGTTCAGTCTGATGGATCTCTCCACGAGTGAAGAGGAGGTGGAGGGGTATATATCTAACCGTTACACACAATTTACCAATCTCGGTGGGACCGAATCAACAAACTCGGTCAGACCGATTTTAGTAAACCTAGTGACCGTTAGGGTTTTCGGTGGGACTGACTTGCATCTCGGTGGGACCGATATGGTTAGGGTTAGGGCATAACGTAATCTCGGTGAGACCGATTACACAAACTCGGTGGGACCGATTTTGGTAATGAGTTAACCAGAAAGTTTGCATTGTAATCTCGGTAGTACTGATTCTCAAACTCGGTGAGACCGATTTTGATAGTGGACATACACAGAGAGATTACAATCCCATCTCAGTGAGACCGAGATCCCTATCGGTAGAACCGCATAGGGTTTGTGGCAGTGGCTAAGACATCCAAACTCGGTGGCGCCGGATAGGAAGAATCAGTGGGGCCGAGTTTGACTTTAGGTTTTAGGACATATGTGTGGAAGTGGGAAAGTAGCTGAGGGTTTTGGAGCATATCACTAAGCACATGAAGCAAGAGGCTCATTAAGCAACACCTCATCCCTCCTTGATAGTATTGGCTTTTCCTATAGACTCAATGTGATCTTGGATCACTAAAATGTAAAACGAAGAGTCTTGAGCTCGAAGCTTTAGCCAATCCTTTGTCCTTAGCATCTTGAGGGAGTTCCCACGTCCTTTAGTCCATGCCACTCCATTGTTGAACTTATCTGAAACATACTAGATAAAAGTGTTAGTCCAACAAGAGATATATTGACATTAATTACCAAAACCACCTAGGGGGCACTTGTGCTTTCACTTCGTCGCCAACTTCCAGGGCACGCACGACCGCCCGCCGGCCGCGGGCAACCTGCGCCGCATCAAGCAACAACCAGGAGAGACCCTCCAGAAGTACATCCAGCGCTTCAACAACACCCGCCTCAAGATCCTCAAGGTCACGGATGAGGCCATCATCTCCATGTTCTCCGACGGCGTCCGTGACGTCAAGATGAAGGAAGAGCTCGCTATCCATGAGGAGCTCTACACATCTCAGGAGCTAATCAACATGGCGACCAAGTGCGCAAGAGCTGAGGAGGGGCGCCTCTCTCTGCTCGAGTTGCCAGCCGCGGGCACATAGGAGAAGAAAGCCAAGGCCAAGGACGTGAAGCGCAAGGAAGCAGCAGTGCCAGCAGCGGAGCCCGACACCAAGCTGGGCAGAGATCAGCCCGAGTCATCCAAGAACAGCCGACCGTTCTGCGCCTTCCACAACCTAAACACCCACAACACCAGTGACTGTGAAGAGCTCAGAGCCATACGAGAAAGACGCTTCGGTCGACGCCCCGAGCGCAGCGACCGGGGCTACGGCCGTGGAGGAGGGCGTGGAGGCGGACACTGGGACGACCTGTGGCCCATGCCAGGAATGGCGCGATAGGCCTCGCGAGGACCGCTGGCAGGACCATCCTCGCGAGGGGGCCTGGAGAGACCAGCCCCGCGAGGATCACCCCCAAAGCGACGCCGGTCTTACCCCACTGCCGCCACCAGAAGGAACGACGATCACCATCAGGACGAGGGGGCTGGGGGCTTCCAGGAGCCGTGTGCAATCGCCTGCATCTTTGGCGGCGCCCAGGCACCAGCCTCTCAGCGCATCTTCAAACAATTCGCTCGCGAAGTGAACACGATGCTCCCCAAACTCGAGGCCACGCGCCCGCTCAAGTGGTCCCAATGCGCCATCACTTTCAACTCGGTAGATCAGCTCAAGTGTGCGGCCACCGCTGGCGCCCACCCGATGATGTGCTCCCCAGTCATCAGCAATGTGCAGGTTACCAAGACCCTCATCGATGGTGGCGCAGGGCTCAACGTCCTGTCTGTCGACACGTTCGACAACCTCCAAGTGCCATATGAGCAGCTCCAGCCTACCAAACCTTTCTCAGGAGTGACCGACGGTTCCACCACACTGGTAGGGTAGGTTTGCCTGCCTATCACCTTTGGAGAGCGCAAGAACTACCGCACCAAGCTCATCCACTTTGTCGTCGCGCACATTCGCCTGCCGTACAACGCTATCCTCGGGTATCCGGCCCTGGCCAAGTTCATGGCAGTCACCCATCACGTCTACAATGTCCTCAAGATGCCAGGAACTAGAGGAATCATCGCGGTCCCATGTGAAGAGAGGGACGCGGTGTGCTCCCTCGAGCGCGCCTTCCAAGCTGCAGCCATCAACGACCCTGACAGCAGAAATGAGGGCCCTTCGGAGGCCATCCCCAAGAAGAAGCAGCTGCGCCGCACAGTACCTCAGGAGGATGGCGTCGCGGCGGGAGCCTCATCAGGACCGACGTCCGTCCCAGGGGCGCCTCCCTCCATCGCATAGGAAGGCGCGCCCAGCGCCCTCCTCGGGCAGGGCTCGGGGGCTCTCTTCTGGAGGGCCTCCGACCTTGCCAACCTCACGAGGGAAGCGCTTGAGCACCACTTGGAGGCGTGCTTCGCGGTACGCGTCCCTCAGGAGAGCATAGGGCAAGGAGTGCCCACCACTCAAGAGTTCATCACCAAGACCACTCAGGAGCTGCAAGACGCAAGAGCCATGCGCGGCGACGACCACTCACGAGGCACAGCTCCCCATCCAGGCGAGGATGCTGGGCAGCATGTCTGCATCTACGTCCCAGGGCTCAACAGGGCCACATCTCAGGAGCGCTTCTGGCCTTCACGTGTGGGCCACTGCGAGGGCCCGCCCCACAGCTACGTTTGCATGCCCTTCGGCTTGCCGAGCGTGGCGTCAGCCTATCAGCGCAATATGCGGTGTGTCCTGGTGGCTCAGGAGGCCAGGTACCATGCCGTCCTGGAAGAGATGGAGATGGTCTTCAGGGAACCTCCAGAGCCCCAGAGCCTCCAGAGGCTCAGGGCTCCGGCGGCTCATGAAGAGTCATCCCTTCGACTTTCACCTTTAGCTGCACCAACTCTACTTCGTCTACAGAACCAGGTGACATCTTCCGAGCTCGTTTAGCTGGGAGCGCCCCACGGGCTGCATCATTCCCAGGCCACATGGGTCCGTCCCTGTGGCATGTATCCCTTTTACTTATGTCTTTTAGCTTCCCTTGCTGGGGGCGCCCCTCAGGCTGCATCATCCCCAAGCCGCTCGGACCGGACCCAGTGGCATGTATCTTCCTGCATTTACCCAAGCTGATCTGCTTTCCATGCTTAACCTGCCTACGGTTATCACCCGCTCGATCGCCACCTGTCGCGGGACCATTCACCCCATGCAATCCACGGGGCTCCTGAGCATCGCGACTCAGGAGCTCTTACTGGCTCTCTAGCCCTCACCCCCTGGCCTTGACCACGGCATCACGACCTAGCATACCAGCGGCGGCTGAGCTTGCTCAAGGGCCGGGACCTGAGGACGTAGAGTGCTTGCACCTAACCGCCTTGCAGGAACATATAGTCACTAAGACCCAAGACCAGGCGCAACCTGCCTTGAGGTAGGGCCTCGTGAGTCCCGCGCTGGCTCACGAGTGCCCAGATACACCTCGCAGCCCTGCCGTGCAAGCCACGTGTCGTATGCGGCTGTCTGCGCCAGGGGCTCCTCCCGGAGGGGGGCCCCCATCCCACGCACAAGTGGAAGCACCATGCTCCGCGGTGTCCGTCGACACTGCCGAGGAGCGGCTATGCCCGTGCACAAGCGGAAGCACTATGCTCCGCACTGGTGATAAACAACTGAGGGCGGCCCCATGGTCGTACCAACCTCAGGGAGCCTAGAGCTCAACGTCCAGCCTCACCGCAACGCCTCCCCTCGGGAGAGCCGTGCGAGGGGCTGGACACGGGGGCTGTGCCCGGGTCACAGCCAAGCGCACGCCACAAAACCAGGTCTCCCAGACCTGGCCGTCACGCGCCCCTCCCGAGGCCTCGGCGAGGGCAAGTATAGAAATTGTTTGCACGTCAATGGGGACTCCTGAGCATCGCGACTCAAGAGCCTAACTGGTCACGTAGCCCATCACTCCTTGGTCCGTCCTGGTCTTCGGTCGACCCAATGGCGGTTGAGGTATGCGCGGGGCCGGGATCTGCCGACATAGAACATTAATTTACCCTCGCGAACTCTCCCTATAAGCAGTTTGCGCGTCAAGGGGGACTCCTGAGCATCGCGACTCAGGAGCCTAACTGGTCACGTAGCTCCTCACTCCTTGGTCCGTCCTGGTCTACGGTCGGCCCAATGGTGGTCGAGGTATGCGCGGGGCCGGGCTCTGCCGACGCAGAACGCAAAGCAAATAGGAAGGAAATCGCAAAATCTCGAAGCAAACATTACAAAAATATTGTCCTCACAATATCAAATGAAAAGTCTAAACGCCTCCACGAGGCCTGATGCATGTTGCAGGAACAAAGCAGGAAACTAGCCGCAGGTCACCCCTGGACACCGTCGTCGCCTTCCTGGGTAGCGACGCCTTCACCTGCACCACCAGCCGCAGGATCGGCGGCATCGCCAGACAAGGGTGAGGAGGCAAAGCCGTGGAACCTCTCCAGCAGGGCCTCCACCTGACCTTGCACAGCTGCGGCGGCGGCTTCGCAGTGATCCTCAGCCACAGGCTCCAGCAGCTCGTCAAGGCAAGCGTTGGGGTCGTGAAGGTGCAAGTGGCTGAAAACGCAGGTCAATGTAGCTGAAGATAGGACGCGAGCCTCCGCCTACGCCATAGGACCGACGCCATCAACGACTTCCTCGAGCGCCTTCACCAAGAGAGGAAGCAACTGGGCGGGGCCATCCTCATCAGTGGCCAGCGGATTCTCCAGGCCGTGATCGTAGAGCGTCTTCAGCGCCTTGCGAGATCTCTCCTCGAGGTCGGCAAAGGCCACGCGATCTTCGGCCAGGACTCGCGCCTTGGCGTCAAGATCGGCCTCTTTCGCCTCCACCTTCCGCTCCAGCTCTTCCAACCGGCTGCATTCGGCGCCTGAGTTTTCCCCAACTCCGCTAGCTCAGTGTCGTGATTCTTGACAGCGTCCTCCCGGGCCTTCACCTCCTCCTCTTTTGCCAGGCGGCCGCGTGCTTCTTCGGCGTGCTTGTCACGCAAGCTCTGCAACTCGTCCTCCAGCACTTGGCAGTGGTCTCGGGCGGCCTTGGCGTCTTTCAGTGCCGTCTCACGATCGGCCGCGGCGTTGGCGGCACTTTGCTTCTCCTTCTCGGAAGCCGCAGCGACCTGGCTCAGCGTCGCGCGAACCGCCAGGTCGGAGTGAAGCCAGCCAGAGGCCATCTCCAGGCGCCCGGCCACCAGGCATGGGTCCGCGCCCAAGAGATCTACCTGCAATTGGGTCATCTCCGAAAGAGCATGTTCCAGAACAGCTGCAGGAGTAGAAGAACCAGGGAGCGGAGGTGTAGCAGTAGGAGGAGTCGGCATCGTTGCCAGGACCTGGGAGATTGCGCGTTCCAGAACAGCTGGGACCTCATCAACCGCACCAGACGCCGGTACTTCCGGAGCCAGCGGAGCTATGGGGGCTGATTCCACACGGCGATGTCCCTCTTGGCCTCGCGAGGACGACCGGGTTGGGGAGGTGCAGGCGCTGTCGCCTCCTTTCTCTGCGGAGGAAGGCATGGCCGCCGTATCCTCCTTCCTCTTCTTCGCTGAAGGCGCCGGCCTGATCGACCGGGGGCGACTGTCAGGAAATAACAACTACAGACAGGGACAAGGCGAAGCTTAAGACACTTACTGATCCACCGCGACATACTTCCGCTTGGGGAGCTTGAAGCCTGACAACATTGGGACTTGAGAAGCAAGCGTGCGGGCTCCGACAGCGACAGGCGGTGCGGAGGCAGAGCCGGAGCCAGCCCCAGGAGGTGTCGGGACGGAGGCGGCATCGCGAGGCACCAGCGACGACCTACCCCTTATCGGGATGAGGGGCTGCCCCCTCTCCTCCTGGCAAGCGTTGACTTCGGCGACATCAGGTAGGGCGCGGAGGATCTCGGCCTTGCTCAGGGGGGAAGTCCCCCCCACCTCTTCAAGAGTCTTCTCCGAGTCCACCTCCTCCTCCTCCCCTCCACAGGACTCGTCGGAGGACACCTCCACCGGTTTCGGCACCGCAGAGCCCCGGGCGCGCCATGCACACCAGCCAGCTGCGTCAAAGGTCGGCCTGGAGGCGACGAATTCCTCCCGGTTCCTGCGTTGGAACAGGGGAACGAAGGCGCTTGGCGGGTACTCCTGGTTGTCCCCAACTATGAGGCGCAGAACAGCGGCCAATTTATCATCAGGCAAGGCCCCCGGCCTCAGGCGGGTCTTGTTTTCCTCTTATTCAAGCTCCCACAGGGGGCGTGCGCGCGCCTGGAGCGGGGCAACTCGCAGCGTCAAAAACTCCCTCAGGAGCATGACCCCCGTCACCTTGGTCGCCCTCGCGTTGCCTGGTTTCAAGTCGGTCATCATCTGCCCCAATACTAACGATGCCCGCTCATCAGAAAGCTCCGCCTTGGGACACCCCCGTTGGAAGAGGGCGCCGCCGTAGGCAACACCAAACGCGGATCGGCACGCTTGGCGTCCATCATGACCCATTTGGATCGAATGTTGTCGGCCCTCTTCCCGGTGCTCGAGATCGAGGTGGCCTTGCCGGATGCGACGAAGTTAGCGCATCTGGAGATGTGACCCCCGCTGACACGGAGGAAGAAGAAATGGCGTAGGAGCTCCACGGATGGCATCACGCCCAGGTACGCCTCACAGTAGTAGGCGAAGATGGACAGGAGGAGGACAGAGTTGGGATGGAGATGCAACGCCTGCAGCCTGTAGTGGTCGAGGACTTCATAAAAGAAATCAGAGAAGGGAGGAACCAACCCGACGGCAACACTGCTCGAGAAGAAGGGGAAGAAGGTGCTTTCCTCGGGCTCCAGCGCGTCGGAGGCAAGCCGGAGCTTGGTCTCCCCCACTCATTGCTCTCACCCGCCGTCAGCAGGCGCACAGAGGCGAGGCTCTTCTCCGTGATGGTAGGCGCCTCAAGGGCCGACTCATACCAAGACGGTGTTGAGGAAGTCTTGACCTTGCGCGGCGCCATGGATCACGGATGCAGGATGAGATTGGGGCGGATCCGGAGGTAGCGGTGGCGAGGAGCAAGAAAGGGGATTTGGAGCGAGGTGAGGAAGAAGCAATGAAGGCAAGTACTGTCTGCCCCAGCCTTTTGTCAAGTCATGCAGTTCCAAGGCAGCGTGGGGAAGCGGAGACGGCCACGTCCAATCAACCGCCACGCGTCAACCGAGGCCGCAGGCTTTTGGGGCCCGTGGTGCTCCGTACTTGACCCTTGGCTTTGCCGCGAAGCCAAGCCCGAGCGCACCTTGGGCCCGGGGGCTACTGTCGACGTTCTGGGAACGGGGGTCCCCAGACTTGCTCTGCGGCCCATGGCGTGGCTAAGCCGGCAGAGCCGTCGCCCGTCTTCATCAACAAGGCATCCAAGACCCTCGCGAGGGGCCAAGCCTCGCGAGGCGGACGATGCAAGACCTCCTCAGGAGTGGCCTAGTCAGGCAGGCTCACGAGTAGTGGAGATATCAAGGCGGGGCAAACCTCACGAGGCTCTCGTGACGTCAGCCATGACGATCGGCACCAGGCGGGTGCCAGCGCGCGCAGCGTCCTTGTTTCCTCTTTGGTGCTAAGGAAGCAGGCGCATGCAAGGAGTACCGAGGCATCAGGCAATAGTTGCCATATTGGTGCGACGAGACCAAGACCAGGAGGACGGCAAGACGGAGGTCATCGTGGAGCCTAAGACGGCGTCACCACCAGAGCCTTTCGCAGGCGAAGACCACTTTTGTCAGGATAGCTTGTACTAGCTGTTCCCCTTCAAATTTTCCCGCCGTTGTTGGCTCCCTTCCCGCTCAATATTTGGGAAGATGACCAGGGCCTATATAAGTAGAGCTAGCCACCACAGTATGGGGGATCGAGCAGTTCATCCAGCTCTGACCCGCTAAGTCACCAAGCACAAGAACACCTCAACCTCAGGAGGTTGTTCTTCCCTTTGTGCTGTTCATCATCAGCCCAAGAGGCAATCTACCACCACCACACGGGAGTAGGGTATTACACCACAACGGTGGCCCGAACCAGTATAAATCTCGTGTCTTTCTGTGCTGCGAGTTCGTCGAGTTCGTCCGCAAGATCTTAGCGAGCTAGGGCGTAGATCGGTAGGAGGGAAAGACTTCGCGCGCACCCCAGTGTTCGAACCTTAAGGGTTTGCCGGAACCCCACATCTGACAGGCGCCAGCGGTGGCCGCGCACTTGAGCTGGTCCGCTGAGCTAAAGGTGATGGCGCACTTGGACCACCTAAGCGGGCGTGTGGCCTCAAGCCTGGGGAGGACTGCGTTCACCTCGTGAGCAAACTGCTTGAAGATACGCTGAGACGCTGGGGCTTGAGCTCCGCCAAAGATGCAGGCGATAGCACGCGGTTCTTGAATGCCCCCAACCCCCTCGTCCTGATGGTGGTCATCATTCCTCCTAGGTGGTGCCGATAGCGGAGGAAGACCAGCGTTGCCCTGAGGGCGGTCCTCGCAAGGCTGATCCCTCCTGGCGCCCTTGTGAGGGTGGTCCTACCAGCGGTCCTCACGAGGTCGGTCACGCGACTCCTGGCGGGGGCCATGGTCGTCCCAGCATCCTCCGCCACGTCCTCCTCCTTGGAAGTAGCCCCAGTCATTGCTCTCGGGGCATCGACCGTAACGTCCATCTCGAATGGCCCTAAGCTCTTGACAGTCATTAGTGTTGTGGTTGTGTACGTTGTGGAATACGCAGAAGGGTCGGCTGCTTTTGGACAACTCGGGATGATCCCGGCCGCGCTTCGTGTCCGGCTCCACTGCGAGCACGGCCACTCCCTTGGGTTTCACGTCCTTGGCCTTGGCTTTCTTCTCCTCCAGGTCGGTAGCTGGGAGCTCGAGGAGGGAAAGGCACCCCTCATCAGCTCTTGCGCTTGGTCGCCAGGTTGAACAGCTCCAGAGCCGTGCATAGCTCCTCGTGGATGGAGAGCTCCTCCTTCATATTGATGTCGCGGACGCCATCAGAAAACGCCGAAATGATGGCCTCGTCCGTCACCTTGGGGATCTTGAGGCGAACGCTGTTGAAGCGCTGGATGTACTTCCGCAGGGTCTCTCCTGGTTGCTGCTTGATGCGGCGTAGGTCACCCGCGACCGGAGGGCGGTCGCGAGTGCCCTGGAAGTTGGCGACAAAGCGGTCGCGCATCTCAACCCAGCAGGAGATCGAGCCTGGAGGCAGCTTCAGGAGCCACGAGCGGGCAACATCTTTGAGAGCCATGGGGAACCAGTTCGCCATTACTTTTTCGTCGTCGTTAGCCGCCTCGATGCTCAGCTCGTAGAGCTGCAAGAACTCCGTGGGGTCCGGGGTGCCGTCATAGCGAGGAGGCAGGTCCGGCTTGAACTTGCCCGGCCAGGCGACGCTACGCAGCTCAGGAGTGAAGGCACGACAGCCTGCTGTGACCACCGGGGCCCTTTGCTGATGCAGAGCCTGCCCTTGATGCTCGCGCACTGCCACTGCTGGCGGCAGGCGGTCCTGTCGTGGTGGCGCTGGGAGCACGGGAGCGTTCTCTTGCAGCCGGGGGACTTCTTGGCAGCTTCCTTCTTCTTGCGCGGGCGCCCAACGCAATAGGTCTCGCCTGGGGCCGCACGCCTTGGCACTAGAACACCGTCTTGGTGCATAGGTGGTGGAGGCGCTCCGTGAGCCACGTCGCCCGCAGCTGGCGGAGGGCGAGGCTGCGAAAGGGATGGCGCGGGGGAGCCCCCTGTGGCGCTGACGAGCTCGGCGATGCAGTCCAGCCAGTCCTGGTAGAGGTCCTCGACGGGGCGGTAGCGCAGGAGCTCGCGTGCCATGAGCAGTGCGCCTGCGCGTCCGTGGGTGCGCGACGAGCGTGGGACGACGAGCCGGGCGGAGTCAGTGATGGAGTGGCAGTGCGGCCGTCCCGCCGCACTGAGGGGTGCAGCAAGGACCCTTGCTGCTCGTTTCCCGTCGGACTGGTGGCGGCGTTGGTGGCTGCCAACGAAGAAAACACGTGGACCCGATAGCTTAACGGCGTTCCGTTACGGTGGATGCCATGTGTCGGTCACCCTTGACGAAAGCACTCCTATGACGCGCGATTTATCGTCATGGAAGTGGACACTTCTATGATGATAATTTTGGTAATTTCATGGAACACTTCTACGACAGCACAGGTATGACTATCTTGATTCTGTCATAAATTTGTCATGGATGTACATGCATGATAGAAAACGTGACCTACTGTGACAAACACGTATCATCACAGAAGTGTCTTTTTTTGTAGTGAGAGGAGGCTTGGGTTTGGTGTGTGCAGCCCTTGCGCCCCTCCCCACTATATATAGGGGTGTGGGAGGGCTAGTGGCGCAGCCCTAGCCCCTCCTCCAAGGAGGGGAGGTGTCCAAGGGAGGAGGAGTGCCCTCCAAGCCAAGTGGAGGGCCTCCCCCTTAGGGTTTCCCTTCCCCTAGGCGCACGGGCCAAGTAGGGGCTGGTGCGCCTAGCCCAATAAGGTCAGGGTGCCCCCCCTACAGCTCATGCTACTGTTTGGGACATGGTGGAACCCTCCTAGGACTTCCGAACCCCTCCGGAACCTTTTGGAACCTTACAGTGACTTCCCGGTACAATACCGATAAAACCTGACTTTTTCCCGGAACCTCGACAACAACTTTCCATATATAAATCTTTACCTCCGGACCATTATGAGGATCCTCATGACGTCCCGGATCCCATCCGGGACTCCGAAGAACCTTTGTACTTTCCACTATTAATATCTCAATGCTACCCTAGCCCTATCGAATGTTAAGCATGCAACCCCTATGGGTTTGAGAATCATGTAGACATGACTGAGACTCCTCTACGGTCGATAAAAAATAGCGAGACCTCGATGCCCATATTGGTTCCCACATATTCCATGAATACCTTTGTTGGTTGAACCACAATGTCAAGGATTCATTTAATCCCGTATACAATTCCCTTTGTCCGGCGATATGTTACTTGCCCGAGATTCGATCGTCAGTATCTCCATACCTAGTTCAATCTCTTTACCGGCAAGTATCTTTACTTGTTTTGTAATACAAGATCCCGTGGCTAAACTCATTAGTCACATGCTTAAAAAGCTTCTTGTGATGTTGTATTACTAAGAGGGCCCAGAGATATCTCTCCGTCACATGGAGTGACAAATCCCAGTCTCGATCCATGCAACCCAACAAATACCATCGGAGATACCTGTAGAGCACCTTTATGACCACCTAATTATGAAGTGCCGTTTTATAGAACACAAAGTATTCCTATGGTATCCGGGAGTGGCATGATCTCAGAGTCTACGGAACTGGTACTTGACATGAAGAAAGTTGTAGGAAAATAACTAAGCGATCTAATGTTAAGCTTACGGTTGGGTCTGTCCATCACATAATTCTCCTAATGATGTGATCCCGTTGTCAAATGAAAACTCATGTCTATGGTTAGGAAACCATAACCATCTTTGATCAACGAGCTAGTAGAGGCTTACTAGGGACCCGGTGTAGTTTATGTATTCACACATGTATTTAAGTTTCCGATCAATACAATTCTAGCATGAATAATAAACATTTATCATGAATGGGAAATATGATAATAACCAATTCATTATTGCCTCTAGGGCATATTTCCAACATGTTCGCCCCTGATTTCACTAAAGGTTGGTTTCCCACCCACAGCTATTGCTTCTTTGTCCTCTTCTGAAGTTCTGATTGCTTGGCACTCTTCTGAGTAAACTTTTTAGTTGCCCTGACCTTTTTGAAATCTACCCAGTCTGCCTTTGTAATTTTGGGGCATGTGGGGATTGGGTCCTTGCCTTCACTCATGTACTTCTTGTACAACATGTCCTTCCAGTTTCTCCAAGCATCTCTGACCTTCTTCAGTGCTGCGTGTTCCACCTGCATTCTCCACTCCTTTGGAACGTTGAAGTGATCCGTAATTTCCCGGACTATCCTTTGCCGCGATTCTGTGATAGCCTTCTGAAACCCTGTCATATTAATGTTGAGCCTTGCCATGCCAAAAAATCCACACACACTCCTGAACCTCGTGCATGCTTTATCTGGTTTAGTTGGAGCCCAAGACTTTAAATCAATGTCGATTACTTCATATACACCTTTAGGCTGGTGTGTGAGCTTTCTTGGAGCGTTCTTCCATGTCCTGACCAGAAGGGTGATTGCAGCAGCTCTATCCCCCATTCCAGATTACTTGATCCATGATCATCTGCTGGAGACCTAGGGTTGTAGGACTCAGATGAAGATACATCTCCCAAAGCATGAGCGTTGTCGTTGCTACTTGGAATCTGCAGAGAACACATGCGAAATTCAGTAAAGGGGGATAAGCATAAAGCTAATAACTTGGTAGCAAGCTGTCTAAACATGTCATGTAATAATTTAGAAAATGTACGGCTAATTTGTTCATTTTGTGTGACTCAGGCGCCCATGATCTGTAAATCGACAATAACTAATTGGAACAAATACAGCTTATATGTACTAGTTAGGAAGGTAGATAATGGACATATATACACTCTCCATTATTTTATAGCCAATTTGGGAACATACCGAAACAAATAGGAAGAGGGATCATGAGGAAAAATGCCTCACCGTGATGGAGAGTAGTAACTGACAGGTTTTTGTGCAAAGCCGACAGGAGAGGCGAGGGTTACAGGATCAATATGCTCGAGGGCGACTGGTGAGCAAAGAAGATGGTGAGGCGAGGCGCGGGTAGTCGGGTGTTAGGAACGACTGTGAAGGTAGGGTTGTCTCCAAAGAGTGGGCACACGCCCAGGTTGACCATGCCGGCGTTGGAAAGGGTTCTGGTGTCGATCTAGGGGAGGGGGAGATGGCGATGGAGTTTGGGTGGAATATGCGTACTATTGAGTGAAACGGGGTGAGCGGTGGGGGATGTTGGCAGCTTCAGTGAAAAAGAGTGTCGGCAGCCATGCGGAAAGGCCTATGCAAACGGTTGCCTCTATGCGCCTGTGTGCACAAACAACATAATTTCATTTGAAATGAAGACATAAGGTCATCGTTTCGCCTTGAATTTTTTTCCGCGGTAAGCAATCACCATTATATCCTAGGTTTGATTTTTGGACGCATTTCAGATCTTGTTTGCTATATTTAAGCCATTTTTGCATTGACCATGCATTTAGTGCATGTAAATCAAAACCCTACTCCAACTACATGTGGGTGTTAGCAAAGAAAGTGTACAAATCATTTGTGTGTCACTTTGTGAGCTTTCATTCATTGTTCGAGAAACAGTAAGAATTTTCAAACATTTCAGCTGCGAGGTGCGGTCGCTGGCATAGGCCTTGTTGGTATTTTAATTACAGGAAATGCATATAGAGTATGAAAATCATGAAAATCGGTGTGTCACCATGGCGTGCTCTCACGAGCCCGTGGAAATATTTCGGTAAAGTTTGGCACAAGTCTTGATCATCGCTCCTTGGAAACCAGAGCATCTCACAAGAAGGATCATAGTTTCCAAAAGGAGACGTGGCAACTCGAACTCCAATCGCTAGTGACTTCATCGTTTCGCCTAAAAACATTCCATGGTACGTAATCCCATTATACCCCAGCTTTTATTTTCTGGTGTATTTCAGGGCTCGTTTGCTATATTTAAGGATTTTTTTGCATTTACCGTGCATTTTGTGCTTATAAATCAAATCCTAACCGCAATTGCATGTTCTGATGAAAGGGATGAGGATTGTCTTTGATGTGGGAGCATCCCATGGTGCAGATGTACGATCCATGGGGTTTGGGTTCTGGCCAATCAAAACGCACGACTCACATCGCGTGCAGTAGGGGTCATCGGCCACGGTTTGGTAGGCACACGGCTTTCATGAATGAACCGTGTGCTATTTGCAAACATTTACATCAACTAACAGCATAATTTTGTTTGACTGAAGACGTGAGTTCATTGTTTTGCCTTGAACTTTTTCCATGGTAAGGAATCACCTTTTTCCAGGTCTCGTTTCTATATTTAAGCCATTTTTCATTTACCATGCATTTAAGCATATACCGTAACTACATGTGGGTGTTAGCAAAGAAGGTGAACAAATCATTTGTGTGTCGCTTTGCCAGTTTTCATTCATTGTCTGAGAAACGATATGAACTCAAACATCTCGGTCGCGAGATGCGGCCACCAGCGTAGGGCTTGTTGGTATTTTAATTACAGGAAATGCAGATGGAATCTGAAAATCACGAACATCAGTGTGTCACTATGACGTGAAATCAAGACCTAGTGGAAAACTTTTGGTAAAGTTTGGCAGTGGTTATGATGATCGCTCCTTGAAAACCGGAGCATCTCACATGAAGGATCAAAGTTTCCAAAAAGGAGACGTGGCAATTCGGACTCCAATCATCGGTGACTTCATCGTTCCGCCTCGAATTATTTTCCACGGTAAACAATCACCAATATATCCTAGGTTTGATTTTCTGGCCCATTTCAGGTCTCATTTGCTATATTTGAGATATTTTTTCATTTACCATGCATTTAGTGTATATAAAATAAAAACCCTACTGTAACTACATGTAGGTGTTAGCAGAGAAGGTCTAAAAAATAATTTTTGTGTCGCTTTCCGAGTTTTCATTCATTATTAAAGGAGCGGGAAGAATTTTCAAACATTTCAGTCGCGAGGTGCGGCCACCGGCATAGGTCTTGTTGGTATTTTAATTACAAGAAATGTAGATAGAATCCAGAAATCACGAAAATTGGTGTGTCACTGTGGCGTGCTCTGATGTCTACTACGCAACTTTATCCTGGTAGACATTGTTGGGCCTCCAAGTGCAGAGTTTTGTAGGACAGTAACAATTTTCCCTCAAGTGGATGACCTAAGGTTTATCATTCCGTGGGAGGCATAGGATGAAAATGGTCTCTCTCAAACAACCCTGGAATCAAATAGCAAAGAGTCTCTTGTGTCCCCAACACACCCAATACAATGGTAAATTGTATATGTGCACTAGTTCAGGGAAGAGATGGTGCTACAAGCGTAATATGGATAGTAGATATAGGTTTCTACAATCTGAAAATATAAAAACAGCAAGGTAGCAAGTGGTAAATGTGAGCGAAAACGGTATTGCAATGCTTGGAAACAAGGCCTAGGGTTCATACTTTCACTAGTGCAAGTTCTCTCAATAATGATAACATAATTAGATCATATAGCAATCCCTCAATGTGCGACAAAAGTCACTCCAAAGTTCCTATCACGGAGAACATAAGATGAAATTGCTTGTAGGGTATGAAACCGCCTCAAAGTTATTCTTTCCGATCAATCCATTGAGCTATTCCTATAAGTGTCACAAACAGCCCTAGAGTTCGTAGTAAAATAACACCATATGATACATATCAATCAACCCTAATGCCACCTAGATACTCCGATGTCACCACAAGTATCCGCGGGTCAATTATATGATATGCATCAAACAACTTCAGATTCATAATATTCAATCCAACACAAAGAACCTCAAAGAGTGCCCCAAGATTTCTACTGGAGAAACAAGGACGAAAACATGCATCAACCCTTATGCATAGATTACCCCAATGTCACCTCAGGAATCCGCGAGTTGAGTGCCAAAACATACATCAACTGAATCAATAGAACACCCCATTGTCACCACAGATCCCATGCAAGACATACATCAAGTGTTCTCAAATCCATAATAGTATTCAATCCGATAATAGTGAAACCTCAAAGGTAAAACTCAATTCATCACAAGAAGATAGATGGGGAGAAACACCATACGATCCAACTATAGTAACAAAGCTCGCGGTACATCAAGATCATGCCTAATCAAGAACACGAGAGAGAGAGAGAGAGAGAGAGAGAGAGAGAGAGATCAAACACATAGCTACTGGTACATACCCTCAGCCCGGAGGGTGAACTACTCCCTCCTCGTCATGTAGAGCGCCGTGATGATGAAGATGTCCATTGGTTATGGTTTCCCACTCTGGCAGGGTGCCGGAACGGGCTCCTGATTGGTTTTTCGTGGCTAAAGAGGCTTACGGCAGCGGAACTCCCGGTCTAGATTTATTTCTGGGGGTTTCTATATTTATAGGAATTTTTGGCGTCGGGAACAAGTCAGGGGGGTCCACGAGGCGACGACAAGGCAGGGGGGCAGGCCCTCACCCTTGTGGATGCCCCGTAGCTCCTCTGGCCCAACTTTTTTGCTTCGGGGGCTTCTTCTGGCCCATAAAAAATCACTGTAAAGTTTCAGCTCATTTGGACTCCGTTTGGTATTCCTTTTCTGTAAAACTCAAAAACAAGGAAAAATAGAAACTGGCACTGGGCTCTATGTTAATATGTTAGTCCAAAAAATAATATAAAATAGCATATAAATGCATATAAAACATCCAAGATGGATAATATAATAGCATGGAACAATCAAAAATTATAGATACGTTGGAGACGTATCAAGCATCCCCAAGCTTAATTCCTGCTCGTCCTCGAGTAGGTAAATGATAAAAACAGAATTTTTGATGTGGAATGCTAGCAAGTGCACAAGTTCAATCAATGATAATTTCAATCACTTTTTCTAGAATCATTATATATCATAAACAGTAGCTCAGCTCATAAAACTTCTCATGATCAAGTAGCAAGCTATTCACATGTTAAAGCATATACCATAAACTTTCTTGAAACTAACAAATTATGTTCTCAGTAATCAAACAATTACAATTCATCTTATTTTCAGGAAGGGTCTATGTAAGATCTTTGATTTAGCAAATCCCACATACTCAACTATCATATAGTCTTCCATGATTGCTACCACTCGAAGCATATTTTTAGAACAAATAGCATCCATTGAACACAAAGAAAGATAGGGGCTTAATGTTTTGCCTCCCAACTTATTTATCATATAGATAATTGTCAACAATAATAATTCATGATTATTTGAATGGCCATATATGCTTAGATCTTTCCCATCACATGATGCTTGCCAACTAAAGAGTAGGTTGGAATGAGAAGCAATACTACTGACTCTTGCATAAAAGTAAAAGATAGGCCCTTCGCAGAGGGAAGCAGGGATTTGCAGAGGTTCCAGATCTCAAAGCTTCTAAAACAGAGGTGAAAATAATTTTGAGAGGTATGCTTTCATTGTCAACATAACAATCGAGAGTTGCCAATATCTTCTGTCAGATTCAGGGTTCCGCAGACCCTTGAGAGGTTCGAACTCTGGGGTGCGCATGAAGGACTCCTTCTCCCCAGCCTGCCTACCCAACGATTCCACGGCCTGACTCGCCGAACCCAAAGAACATGAGACACAGAGGTTTATACTGGTTTGGGACACCGTGTGGTGTAATACCCTACTCCAGTGTGGTGTTGGATTGCCTCGAGGGCTGAGGATGAACTAGTACAGTGGATGAAATGCATCAGGAGGAGAGGTGTTCTTTAGCTCGATGAGCTGGTGGGTGTGAGGATGGAATGGATCCGATCCAAGTTGAGATGCCTCCTACGGTGATGGCTAGTCCTGTTTATAGAGGCCCTGGTCCTCTTCCCAAATGTAGGCGGGAAGGGATCCCACAGTGGCCAATTTTGAAGGGAGACAACTAGTACAAGCTATCCTGACAAAAGCAGTCTTCGCCTGCCAAAGGCTCTGGTGATGACGCTGTTTTGGGCTCCATGATGACCTCCGTCCTGCCGTCCTGCTGGTCTTGTTCTTGTTGCACCGATATGGAAACCTTTGCCTGATGCCTCGGAACTCCTCGCATGTGTTTGCCTCTTTAGCACCAAAGAGGAAACTGGTACACTGCACCCGCTGGCGCTCGCCTGGCCTTAGTCGTAATGGGTCATGTCATGTGAACCTTGCGAGGTGCCCCCTACATAGATATCTCCGCTCCTTGGGAGCCAGCCTAGCGAGGCCGCCCCCAGGGAGGTCTTGGTGTCGTCCGCCTCGTAAGGCTTGGCCCCTCGCGAGGGTCTTGAGTAGTTGCTGCTGAAGTTGGGCCGTACCGGGCCGTTGGTGGAGCCACGCCGTGGGCCACAGGCAGGCAAGTTTAGGCACCCCCATTCCCAGGACGCCAACGGCCCGCTCGAACTTGGTTTCGAGGCGAAGCCAATCGGCAAGTGTGGAGCGCCGCGGCCCCAACTGCCTGCAGCCTCGATCGAGGCGTGGCGATTGATGGGACGTGGGTGCCTCCGCTTCCCCATGCTGCCTCAGCAACCATTCTTGCCTGACAAAAGGCTGGCGCATGCTACAAGGCTTTCATTGCCTTCCTTCGTCTTGCTCCAGATCCCCTTCCTCTTCTCGCCCCAAAAGACTCCAGATCCGCCAGAACTCCTCTCCAAGATCGCAGCCGATGGCATCTTACAAGGCGAAGGCCGAGCGTCGCCTTCCTGGTATGAGCCTGCCCTGAGCGCGCCCACAGTCTCGGAGAAGAACCTCATCGCCACACTCCTGATGACAGCGGACGGCAGCAATGAAGGGGGAGAGACCGCACTCTGGGCCAGCTCCGCCGAGCCAGAGGCCTCGGGCAGCACCTCCTATCCCTTCTTCATGCATAGTGTCTTTGCTGGGCTGGTCCCCCCTTTCTCCGATTTCTTCTATGCTGTCCTCAGCCATTATAATCTCCATGCCCTCCATCTTCATCTCAACTCCGTCCTCCTCCTGTCAATTTTTGCCTTCTACTGCGAGGCGTTCGTGGGGGTGATGCCGTCCGTGGCGCTGCTTTGCCACTTCTTCTACCTCCGGTACAAGGAGGGCCAGTGCTCGGGGTGCGCCAATTTTGTTGCAGCCAACGGGACCAATGCATCTCGAGAGCCAGGAAGAAGGTCGAGGTCTTCAGGAGCAAGTGGGTCCTCATCGATGCCAAGTGCTCCTATCCTCGGCTGGCGCTGTCGATGGGGATGCCTTTGCCTCACGAGGGATGGCTCAGCGCAAAGCTCGCTGACCCCCGGGCGAAGCAAGTGCTGGAGAAGATGGCTGCCGACCTGAAGCCTGACAACCCGAAGGCAGAGAAGCTGACAGGGGCCATGATCGTTAAGGAATTTCTATCACAGCGCTTAGCTCTGCTCTAGGTGCGCTTGTGCCCCTTGTGGAGGCTCGGGGATGAGGGACGCGACCTCTGCCTGAGCCCGGACGCCTTGTCAGACACGGAGCTGGTCAAGGCCCTCCACCTTCTGGTCGGGGAAGATCAGGGGTACCCACCAGACACCCATCTTCCATTGTACCGCCGCCCAGACGGGGCGGAGGTTTCCGCTGCCATGCCTATCTTCAACGAGCGCGGGCTCATGCCACCGGCGTCCACCGATGCCCGGTGGTGTTGTCCTCCGGCGATTCCGGCGAGGAGGAGGGGTCATCTCGAAGGCGACCCGAGAGGGGGCTGGGGAGACCTCCCCTCCGCTCGTGGCCGATCTCCTCTGCGCTTTACCTGACGATGACACCGGCGAGAATCCGGTGAGGGAGTCACCGCACCCCGCCGGGGTCACCACGAGGTCGAAGGGCACTCCCCCAAAGAAGCCACAGACCGAGGTCCCGAAGAGGGCCAGGTCGGTGCTAATCCCCCAGGGTGGTAGCCCCGCTTCATCGCCTACCGGCGCCGCTACGGATCCGGCTGTCGTGCCCTCGTCTGCCCCTGGGGCTAGCGCCCCGGTGCTCCAGGTCGCGAGGTCTTCAGGCTTGATGCTTCAGAAGAGGGCGAGGGAGTACGTGATACGTCTCCAATGTATCTATAATTTTTTATTGCTCCATGCTACTTTATCTACTGTTTTGGACTATATTGGGCTTTATTTTCCACTTTTACATTATTTTTGGGACTAACCTATTAACTGGAGGCCCAGCCCAGAATTGTTGTTTTTTGCCTATTTCAGTGTTTCGAAGAAATGGAATATCAAACGGAGTCCAAACGAAATGAAACCTTGAGGCGTGATTTTCTCACGAGCGTGATCCAGAGACTTGGACCCTCGCCAAGGAACAAAGAGGCGGTCACGAGGTGGGGCGCCCCCTCCCGAGGCGCCCCCTACCTCGTGGGCCCCTGTTGCTCCACCGACGTACTCCTTCCTCCTATATATACCTACGTACCCCCAAACGATCAGAACAGGAGCCAAAAACCTAATTCCACCGCCTCAACTTCCTGTATCCACGAGATCCCATCTTGGGGCCTGTTCTGGAGCTCCGCTGGAGGGGGCATCCACCACGGAGGGCTTCTACATCATCACCATAGCCCCACCGATGAAGTGTGAGTAGTTTACTTCAGACCTACGGGTCCATAGCTAGTAGCTAGATGGCTTCTTCTCTCTTTTTGGATCTCAATACAATGTTCTCCCCCTCTCTCGTGGAGATCTATTCGATGTAATCTTCTTTTTGCGGTGTGTTTGTTGAGACCGATGAATTGTGGGTTTATGATCCAGATTATCTATGAATAATATTTGAATCTTCTCTGAATTATTTTATGTATGATTGGTTATCTTTGCAAGTCTCTTCGAATTATCCGTTTGGTTTGGCCAACTAGATTGGTAGTTCTTGTAATGGGAGAAGTGTTTAGCTTTGGGTTCAATCTTGCGGTGTCCTTACCTAGTGACAGAAAGGGTTGCAAGGCACGTATTGTATTGTTTCCATCGAGGATAACAAGATGGGGTTTTTATCATATTGCATGAATTTATTCCTCTACATCATGTCATCTTGCTTAAGGCGTTACTCTGTTTTTAACTTAAATACTCTAATGCATGCTGGATAGCGGTCGATGAGTGGAGTAATAGTAGTAGATGCAGAATCGTTTCGGTCAACTTGTCTCGGACGTGATGCCTATATACATGATCATACCTAGATATACTCATAACTACGCTCAATTATGTCAATTGCTCAACAATAATTTGTTCACCCACCATAGAATACTTATGCTCTTGAGAGAAGCCACTAGTGAAACCTATGGCCCCCAGGTCTATTCTCATCATATCAATCTCCATCACTTTAATACTTGCTTTGTTTTTACTTTGCCTTTTACTTTTCACTTTGCATCTCTATACCAAAAATACCAAAAATATTATTTATCATCTCTATCAGATCTCACTCTCGTAAGTGACCGTGAAGCGATTGACAACCCCTAATCGCATTGTTTGCGAGGAGCTATCGTTTTGTGCAGGTACGAGGGACTTGTGCGTGGCCTCCTACTGGATTGATACCTTGGTTCTCAAAATTGAGGGAAATACTTACGCTACTTTGCTGCATCATCCTCTCCTCTTCGGGGAAATCCAACGCAGTGCTCAAGAGGTAGCAAGAAGGATTTCTGGCACCGTTGTCGGGGAGGCTCACGCAAGAGCAAGACAAGACATACCAAGTACCCATCACAATCCCTATCTCCCACATTACATTATTTGTCATTTGCCTCTCGTTTTCCTCTCCCCCACTTCACCCTTGCCGTTTTATTCGCCCTCTCTTTTTCGTTCGCCTTCTTCCCGTATGTATCTTTGTTTGTGTTTCCTTGTGCCTTCTATTTGCTTGCATCTTTGCTTGCTAAAATCTATTGATATGGATCCACTTAAAGTGTTCTACTTGGATCATCTTTGATCCTTATGCGCTCGTGCTGAAACCCCAACTAGCCTAGTTGATGGGAAATCTTTAGATGAGCATGCTCATTTTGTGCGTCATCGTTTGTCTGAAAAAGGGAGACTCTTATGGTATCATATAAATAGTTTGCTATGCTATCCTTGGAATCTTTGTGAAATGTGTGATTTTACTTGTTGCTCTAAGAACCCTAAAAAACACCTTCCCTACCTATGTGAGTTCAATGATAATGAAATCTTATCTTCTTATGCAAGGGGTGTTTATAGTTACTATGATATCGAACAAATTGAAGAATTTGTCATTTTTAAGGGTGCTCATGAAGTTGCTACTTTGATTGAAAAGTATGATTTTACTCTCAACAAATCTAAAAATTCCTTCATACTTAAATATTGCAATGAAAACCTTGCTCATAATGTCTATGTCCAAGAATTTGTTGAAAGAATGACTGTTGCTTTGGAAGAAAATAATGATATGCATGAATCTATAGATAATGATGATTCTGATGATTTGGTTGAAATATCCCTTGATGAACATGATGCTTGCTATTCTTGTGGCCATGATGCCAATATTTATGAAGATGAATTTACTATAGTTCCTTATGTTAAAAATGAGATCGTTGCTATTGCACCCATGCTTGATAGTTCCTTCGATGAAAAACATGATTGCAATGATTTTACTATAAATTCTCTTGATGTCAATTGTGCTAATAATATGCAAAACCCTAAGCTTGGGGATGCTAGTTTTGCTATGTCCGCTATTTGTTGCAATGATCATGATCGGGGTGATATTTCTTATGATCTTGAAAATTTATTTAATCCCCACGATGAATATGAGATTGATAATATTGTTTGCAATAATATTGAAAGTGGGTTTGGAAGAGTGTCAACTTTAGATCCCACCTATTTGGAGAATATTCAATCTTATGAAATTTTTGATAAAAGTGGGCTTGGAGAAATCATGACTTTAGTTAATGTTAATCCCACTATTTCGGAAGAGTGCCAACTTGGCATGCATGTGGATCATGTAGAGAATATGTTTTGTGATAGCTATATTGTTGAATTTGCTTATGATCCTACATGTAATTATTATGAGAGAGGAAAATATGGTTGTAGAAATTTTCATGTTACTAAATTACCTCTTGTCATGTTGAGATTGCTATCGTCTCTTTCTTCTTCCTTGCATATGCTAATTTTTGCTTGCTATGATAAATTGTTTGCTTATAAAATGCCTATGCATAGGAAGTATGTTAGACTTAAGTGTGTTTGTCACATGCTTTATGATGCTCTCTTTGCGCTTCAATTCTTGTCTTTCTTGTGA
Organism: Aegilops longissima; assembly: GCA_021605205.1. Taxonomy (NCBI): domain Eukaryota; kingdom Viridiplantae; phylum Streptophyta; class Magnoliopsida; order Poales; family Poaceae; genus Aegilops; species Aegilops longissima. The sequence goes on from CM038678.1 coordinate 440,076,200, forward strand.
GCATCATTAAAATTATCAATGCCTAGCTAGGGGCGTTAAACGATAGCGCTCGTTGGGAGTCAACCCAATTTTATTTTTAGTTTTTTGCTTTTGCTTCTGTTTAGGAATAAATAATCCATCTAGCCTCTGTTTATATGTGGTTTTATGTTTTAATTAGTGTTTGTGCCAAGCTAGACCTATTGGATCTTCTTGGATGATAGTTATTTGATCTTGCTGTAATTTCCAGAAACTTTGCGCTCAGTGCCCGAATTATTAAAAATCACCAGAACGTGATAAAATACTGATTACAATTGATGCTGATCAATAAACAAATTGTCTAGGTCTTCTAATTTTGGTTGATTTTTTGGAGTTCCAGAAGTTTGCGTTAGTTACAGATTACTTCAGACTGTTCTGTGTTTGACAGATTCTGTTTTTCGTGTGTTGTTTGCTTATTTTGATGAATCTATGGCTAGTAAAATAGTTTATAATCCATACAGAAGTTGGAATACAGTAGGTTTAACACCAATATAAATAAATAATGAGTTCATTACAGTACCTTAAAGTAGTCTTTTGTTTTCTTTCTCTAACGGAGCTCACGAGATTTCTATTGAGTTTTGTGCTGTGAAGTTTTCAAGTTTTGGGTAAATTCTTTTGAAGGATTATGGAACAAGGAGTGGCAAGAGCCTAAGCTTGGGGATGCCCATGGCACCCCCACGATAATCCAAGGACACCAAAAAGTCAAAGCTTGGGGATGCCCGGAAGGCATCCCTCTTTAAATCTACTTCCATCGGTAATTTACTTGGAGCTATATTTTTATTCACCACATGATATGTGTTTTGCTTGGAGCGTCTTGTATTATTTGCGTCTTTGCTTGTTAGTTTACCACAATCATACTTGCTGTACAAACCTTTTGAGAGAGCCATACATGAATTGGAATTTGATAGAATACTCTATGTGCTTCACTTATATCTGTTGAGCTTGATAGTTTTGCTCATAGTGCTTCACTTATATCTTTTGAGCGTGATAATTTTTGCTCTAGTGATTCACTTAGATCTTTTAGAGCACGGTGGTGGATTTATTTTAAAGAAACTATTGATCTATCATGTTTCACTTAGATTATTTTGAGAGTCGTTAGTAGCATGGTAATTTGCTTAATATTAACATACTTGGTATTCAAGATATGTGAAACTTTCTTTTGAGAGCGTTGAATACTAAGAAAAGTTTGATGCTTGATAATTGTTCAGAGATATGAAGATGGTGATATTAGAGTCATGCTAGTTGAGTAGTTGTGAATTTAAATAATACTTGTGTTGAAGTTTGTGATTCCTGTAGCATGCACGTATGGTGAACCATTATGTGATGAACTCGGAGCATGATTTATTTATTGATTGTCTTCCTTATGAGTGGCGGTCGGGGACGAGCGATGGTCTTTTCCTACCAATCTATCCACCTAGGAGCATGCGCGTAATACTTTGCTTTGATAACTTCTAGATTTTTGCAATAAGTATATGAGTTCTTTATGACTAATGTTGAGTCCATGGATTATACGCACTTTTCCCATCCTTCCCCCATTGCTAGCCTCTCTAATACCGCGCACTTTTCGCTGGTATCATACACCCACCATATATCCTCCTCAAAACAGCCACCATACCTACCTATCATGGCATTTCCATAGCCATTCCGACATATATTGCCATGCAACTTTCCACCGTTTCGTTTATTATGACACGCTCCATTATTGTCATATTGCTAGCATGATCATGTAGTTGACATCGTATTTGTGGCAAAGCCACCGTTCATAATTCTTTCATACATGTCACTCTTGTTTCATTGCATATCCCGGTACACCGCCGGAGGCATTCATATAGAGTCATACATTGTTCTAAGTATCGAGTTGTAATTGTTGAGTTGTAAGAAAAATAAAAGTGTGATGATCATCATTATTAGAGCATTGTCCCAAGTGAGGAAAGGATGATGGAGACCATGATTCCCCCACAAGTCGGGATGAGACTCCGGACGAAAAATAAAAAAGAGAGAAAAAATAAAAAGAAAAGAAGCCATTAAAAAAGAGAAAAGGCCCAAATAAAAAAATGAGAGAAAAAGAGAGAAGGGACAATGATACTATCCTTTTACCACACTTGTGCTTCAAAGTAGCACCAAGATATTCATTATAGAGAGTCTCTCATTTTGTCACTTTCATATACTAGTGGGAATTTTTCATTATAGAACTTGGCTTGTATATTCCAATGATGGGCTTCCTCAAATGCCCTAGGTCTTCGTGAGCAAGCGAGTTGGATGCACACCCACTTAGTTTCTTTTGTTGAGCTTTCATATACTTATAGCTCTAGTGCATCCGTTGCATGGCAATCCCTACTCACTCACATTGATATCTATTGATGGGCATCTCCATAGCCCGTTGATACGCCTAGTTGATGTGAGACTATCTTCTCCCTTTTTGTCTTCTCCACAACCACCATCCTATTCCACATATAGTGCTATATCCATGGCTCACGCTCATGTATTGCGTGAAGATTGAAAAAGTTTTGAAAATGTTAAAGTATGAAACAATTTCTTGGCTTGTCATCGGGGTTGTGCATGATTTAAATATTTTGTGTGGGGAAGATGGAGCATAGCCAGACTATATTATTTTGTAGGGGTAACTTTCTTTGGCCATGTTATTTTGAGAAGACATAATTGCTTAGTTAGTATGCTTTAAGTATTATTATTTTTCAATATGAACTTTTGTCTTGAATCTTTCGGATCTGAATATTCATACCACAATTAAGAAGATTTACATTGAAATTATGCCAAAGTATCACTCCGCATCAAAAATTCTCTTTTATCATTTACCTACTCGAGGACGAGCAGGAATTAAGCTTGGGGATGCTGATACATCTCCAACGTATCTATAATTTTGATTGCTCCATGCTACTTTATCTACTGTTTTGGACTATATTGGGCTTTATTTTCCACTTTTATATTATTTTGGGACTAACCTATTAAACGGAGGCCCAGCCCGAATTGCTGTTTTTTGCCTATTTCAGTGTTTGAAGAAACGGAATATCAAACGGAGTCCAAACGGAATGAAACCTTCGGAACGTGATTTTCTCACGAACGTGATCTAGGAGACTTGGACCCTCGCCAGGGAACAAAAGAGGCGGTCACGAGGTGGGGCGCCCCTAGGGCACGACCCCTGCCTTGTGGGCCCCTGTTGCTCCACCGACGTACTCCTTCCTCCTATATATACCTACGTACCCCCAAACGATCAGAACAAGAGCCAAAAACCTAATTCCACCGCCGCAACTTCTTGTATCCACGAGATCCCATCTTGGGGCCTATTCCGGAGCTCCGCCGGAGGGGGCATCCACCATGGATGGCTTCTACATCATCACCATAGCCCCTCCGATGAAGTGTGAGTAGTTTACTTCAGACCTCCGGGTCCATAGCTAGTAGCTAGATGGCTTCTTCTCTCTTTTTGCATCTCAATACAATGTTCTCCCCCTCTCTCGTGGAGATCTATTCGATGTAATCTTATTTTTGCGGTGTGTTTGTCGAGACCGATGAATTGTTTTTATGATCCAGATTATCTATGAATAATATTTGAATCTTCTCTGAATTCTTTTATGTATGATTGGTTATCTTTGCAAGTCTCTTCGAATTATCCATTTGGTTTGGCCAACTAGATTGGTAGTTCTTGCAATGGGAGAAGTGTTTAGCTTTGGGTTAAATCTTGCGGTGTCCTTACCTAGTGATAGAAAGGGTTGTAAGGCACGTATTGTATTGTTGCCATCGAGGATAACAAGATGGGGTTTTTATCATATTGCATGAATTTATTCCTCTACATCATGTCATCTTGCTTAAGGCATTACTCTGTTTTTAACTTAATACTCTAGATGCATGCTGGATAGCGGTCGATGAGTGGAGTAATAGTAGTAGATGCAGAATCATTTCAGTCTACTTGTCTCGGACGTGATGCCTATATACATGATCATACCTAGATATACTCATAACTATGCTCAATTCTGTCAATTGCTCAACAGTAATTTGTTCACCCACCGTAGAATACTTATGCTCTTGAGAGAAGCCACTAGTGAAACCTATGGCCCCCGGGTCTATTCTCATCATATCAATCTCCATCACTTTAATACTTGCTTAGTTTTTACTTAATTTGCCTTTTACTTTTCACTTTGCATCTCTATACCAAAAATACCAAAAATATTATTTATCATCTATATCAGATCTCACTCTCGTAAGTGACCATGAAGGGATTGACAACCCCTAATCGCGTTGGTTGCGAGGAGCTATCATTTTGTGCAGGTACGAGGGACTTGTGCGTGGCCTCCTACTGGATTGATACCTTGGTTCTCAAAAACTGAGGGAAATACTTACGCTACTTTGCTGCATCATCCTCTCCTCTTCGGGGAAATCGAACGCAGTGCTCAAGAGGTAGCAGTACGCCGCTAAAGACCAGTAAGTGCTCCGGCCTGATCTTGTTCCTGTTTCTGTCGCTGCTTCTTGATTCTTCTTCCTTGTACTGCCAGGCCGACGCCAGCGGCAAAGAAGAAGGAGATGGCCGCAATCCCTGGGAGCCAGCAGCCTGCCGCGGCAGCGCCGCCTCCAGCGTGGAAGGACGGCGACGGCTCCCGCGCCTCGGTGGCTGGGTCGTCCTTGCAAGATTCGAAGGCCCGACCTCAGGAGAAGGCGATATCCATGACCAAGCCGGCTCCGGAGGTGCCCGCCCCAGCTCGCCTGCTGAGGCTCTGAAGGCTCAGGATCCCCCAGTCTCTTCTGCTACTTCCCACTTGCAGGCCTTGGCACCGACACTCCTCCTCCTCTTCCCATCACGCCGCTAGGCCATGATCCTTCTGCCTCGCCTAATGCTCTAGAGGAGGCTCTTTCGGCGCTGACCCAGCTTTGGGACGACCTTCAAGGCCCCGACCGCCGCCTGGCGTCAGGGTGCCTAGAGTTGATTTCGGGATGGCTGCGATCTGACGCGTCCATCAAGGCGGCGTGGAGCCAGGCCATAGCAGCTTCTGAGGAGGGGGCGAGCGAGCCACTTTCCTGGCCATTGCCGCCCGTGACGCGGTGCTGAAGGATGCTGAGGTCGCCAAGGAGCGCTGCCGGTTGGCGGAGGCCAAGATGGAGACCACACGCAACAAGCACACCGTCGAGGCCCGTGAGCGCGAGGCGTGGAAGGAGAAGATGAGGGCCCGAGAAGACGCGGTCGCTGGTCGTGACACTGAGTTGGAGTAGTCGGCACGGGCGCAGGCCGCGGAGCGCAGCCACCTGGAGGAGCTGGAGAAGAAGGTGGAAGCGGAGAGGGCCCAGCTGGAAGCCAAGGTGAAGGTTCTTGTCAAGGATCACGTGGCCTTCAAATCTCTCGAGCAAGGTCCCGCGAGGCACTGCGGGAGCTCTATAGGAAGGGCTTGAAGAAGTCGTTGGTGAATGATGAGGAAGGCCCTGCCGAGCTACTCCCTCAGCTTGTCACGACGCTCGAGGACGTCGTTAACGGGATCGACCCTAGGGTGGAGGGGGAAGCCCGAGCACTCTCCTCTTCAGCTTTGACGCGCGTCTTCAATGACCTTCATCTTCGCGACCCTGACGTTAACCTCGGCGCCCTGCTCAAGCCCGTGGACGAGGAACGCTGCGAGGCTACTGCTGAAGCCATGAAGGACCGGGTGGAGGCCCTGCTGGAGAAATTCCTTGCCATCGACCCCGCTCCCCCGGCTGACTGTGCCGCCGACCTTGCGGGTCCGACGGACGGCACAGGCGATGGCAATGTTGTTGACTAAGGGGCACTCTTCGCGGGCCATGGCAGCACCCAAGGCTGATGAGGGGGCTTGCTGATGACGCCTCCTCCCACTCTTATTTCCTGCAACATGCACCATGCCTCGTGGAGGCGTTTAAAACTCATGTTTGGTATTTGAAGAACAATATGTCTTGTAATAATTTATTAGGATTCTGCGATTTCCTTCCCGTTGCATTAGCGTTCTGCATCGGTAGGGCCCAGCCCCGCGCATGCCTCAGCCGCCGTTGGGTCGTCCGGATCACCAATACGCGACCAAGGGGTGAGGGGCCACGTGGCTAGTTAGGCTTCTGGGTCGCGATGCTCAGGAGTCCCCCTTGACGTTCAAACAGCCTTCGGGAAGGAGACGTGAGAGTAGGTCTTAGTGTTCTGCGTCGGCAGGGCCCGGCTCCGCACATGCCTAAGTCGCCATTGGGTCGTCCGGATCGCCAGGACAAGACCAAGGGGTGAGGGGCTACATGGCCAATTAGGCTCCTGAGTCGCGATGCTCAGGAGTCCCCCTTGACGTACGAAGAGACCTCCATACCTGTCCTCGCCGAGGTCCCTCTCAGGAGGGGCACGCGACGACCAGGTCCGAGGGACCTAGCAGGGTGGCGTACGCTTGGGTGTGACCCGAGTGTAGCCCCCGTGCCCAGCCCCCTCACACGACTCTCCCGAGGGGGAAGTGTTGCAATGAGGCTGGACACTGAGCCTGGCGGCTCCCTAAGGTTGATACGGCCATGGGGCCGCCCCCAGTTGTTTATCACCAGTGCGGAGCATGGCGCTTCCGCACTTGCACGGGCATAGCCACTCCTCGACCATGTCGACTGCCAGCACAGAGCATGGTGCTTCCACTGGTACGTGGGTGGGGGCTCCCTCTGAGTGAAGTCCCCGGGGAGTGTACAGCCCCGCCCTGGCACGTGGCTTGCACGACAGGGCTAGAAGAGGTGTGTCTGGGCACTCGTGAGCCAGCGCGGGGCTCACGAGGCCCTACCTCAAGGCGGGTTGCGCCTGATCTTGGTTCTTGATAGCTGTGGTGGTCCTGTGAGATGGTTAGGCGACCCGCGCTGAATGAATCTGCTGAGGTGATCACATGAGAAAGCCAGACACCAACGACCCCAGGAGGTGACGTGAATGGGACCGGCCTGCCAGACAGAGCTCAGTCGTTGGTTTTATCGACGCTGCAGGGACGGACCCAAGCGCAGATGCCGTGCCCAGTCTTCTCATGCGAAAAATCCTGAAGAAAGACAGCCGGCGCACGGCTCCCGTGGTGACGAGGCACCGTGTCGCGCGCCCTAGATCATCCGCCCGTGATTAGCTCATGCGAGGGCCAAGCACCAAGGACCATGGGAGGTGACGTATATGGGAGCTGGCCCGCGAGCCAGAGCTTAGCCTCTTGGGTTTAGCGATGCTGCAGGGACTAACCCGAGCACAGACGCTGTGCCGGCCCTTAATCATGAGGCGGTCGCGGGTGGGTTTGCAAGGGCGTACGACGTTCATGGCATCAAAGTGCCGGACTGGCAGGTGATAATCATAAGGTGACCCATAGGAGGAGGCAAGATAGTTCAAATAGATGCAAGAACGATACACGCCATAGGGACGAACCCATGCGGCCTGGGGATGATCCAGCCCGAGGGGCGCCCCCAACAGAGTAAGTTAAAGATGCAAAAGGATACACGTCGCAGGGGCGCTCCTAGCTGAAGATGCAACCCGAGGGGCGCTCCTAGTTGAATAAACAAGAAATTGTCACCTGGCACCGTTGTTGAAGAGGTGTCGGAGTAGCTGAAGATGCGTGCTGAAGAAGTAGCTCCTCACGAGCCGCCAGGGCCTGAGCCTCAGGAGGCTCTGGGGGGACGGAAGGGTCATGAAGGACTGTCGAATTTCGGGTTCCGGCAAAACCCTTGAGGTTCGAACTCTGGGGTGCGCAAGAAGATCTCTCCTCCCCCTGGCTCACGCCCACACAACGATCTCAAGGCTCAGCACGTCGAACTCACAGAACAAGGGACACAAGGTTTATACTGGTTCAGGCCACCGATGTGGTGTAATACCCTACTCTAGTGTTGTGTGGTGGATTGCCTCTTGGGCTGAGGATGAACAAGTACAAGGGAAGAATAGCCTCGTGAAGAGAGGTGCTCTTATTCTCGGTGAGCTTGTGTGGATGAGGATGATCTGAATGACCCAAGATCAGTTGCCTCCTACTGTGGTGGTTAGTCCTATTTATAGAGGCCCTGGTCCTCTCCCCAAATGTTAGGCGGGAAGGGATCCAACAATGACCAAATTCGAAGGGGGACAACCAGTACAAGTTATCCTGACTAAAGGTGGTCTTCGCCTGCCAAAGGCTCTGGTGGTGACGCCGTCCTGGGCTCCACGGTGACCTCCGTCCTGCCATCCTGCCGGTCTTGGTCTTGTTGCACCAATATGGAAACCTTTGCCTGATGCCTCGAGACTCCTCGCCTGCGCTTGCCTCTTTAGCACCAAAGAGGAAACGAGGACACTGCGCGCGTTGGCGCCCGCCTGGCCTTGGTGGTCATGGCTTGCATCACAGGGACCTCGCGAGGTGCCCCTTGCCTTGATCTCTCCGCCCCTCGCGAGCTAGCCTGGTGAGGCAGCCCCCGAGGAGGTCTTGCATCATCCGCCTCGTGAGGTTTGGCCCCTCGCGAGGGTCTTGATTGTTAGCTGATGAAGGTAGGCCGTACGGGGCCGCTGGTGGAGCCACGCCGTGGGCTGCAGGCAGGCAAGTCTGGGACCCCCGTTCCCAGGACGCCGATAGTAGCCCCCGGGCCCAAGGCGCGCTCGGACTTGGCTTCGAGGCGAAGCCAAGGGGCAAGTGCGGAGCGCCGCGGGCCCCAACATCCTGCGGCCTCGGTCGACACATGGCGATTGACGGGATGTGGGTGGCCCCGCTTCCCCATGCAGCCTTGATATCCGCCTGGCTAGGCGGCCACGGCGTCCTACACAGTTATTTCCTCATTGCTGGCAATGCACTCCCCCAACTCCTCCGCCTTCTTGAAACACAACCTCGTCCCCTAATCCGACCCGAGCTCGGCCCTCCCCGTCGCCATGGTGCCGAACCGAACGGAGAAGGGGAAGAAGAAGTCCCAGTCCTTAGCCGGACCACCTCCAGCCATCGAGCCTACCGTCGGTCGTTCGCTGGTGCTCAACCAGGAAGCCATGGACAAGGTCCACCCGGCGCTCGCCACCGGTTTCATCGAATGGGGGGGGACGGTGGCCTAGCCTGCATCCCGAGCTTCCGTTGATAGGACAGCCACCAAGGTCCCATTCTTCATTGGCGCCCTGTGGGCCGGCCTATTTCCTCCTTTCTCCACCTTCTTCAACGCCGTGCTTTCCCACTATCAGATCCATATGCTGCACCTAGATCCCCAATCCGTCCCCCTTCTTGCCGTCTTTGCCTTCGTCTGCGAGGCCATGGTGGGATTTGCTCCTTCCATTGCCCTCCTACGCCATTTCTTCTCGCTGCACCTGACCGATCCTCGGCAATGCTCGGGGTGCCTGAGCTTCCAGGTCGTGGCGGCGACAGATGGCTCGGGGATTGACTTTGAGCTCCCGCCGTCTGCGAGCGGGTTTTGGACACGGTGGGTGTTCGTGGACGTCAGCGTGCTCAGCCCCCTGCTCTCGCCTCCATCGGCGCCTGCCGTCCCCAGCTCCGGCTGGGGCCACAAGAGGCTCGCTGACCCACGCCTTGCCTTCGCCTGGCTCCGGTTGAAGAGGTTGAAGGATCTTGGCATAATCGTGCCCATGGTGATGAAGGAGTTAATCCGGCACCGTGTTGCTCCACTCCAGCGCCATTCCCGACTGATGTGGGCCTTGTCCGGAAGCACGGACCGTATGAGGCTCCATGAGTCTGGGCTTCCTCTTGAGGCGAGACGAACAGTGCTCGAGGTCCTGACAGGCGACCCTTCACCAGCCGACATGCCGCAGGAAGGTTGTCTTTTGTATTGCGGCTCGAACATGGTGGAGTTCTCGAAGCAAATGCCCCCCTTAGATGAGTGGGGGCTGCGTCCGGCCAGCCTTGAAGGGCCTCATGAGAACCCTGTCTCTGTATTTCCCCTCCCTGCCGCCAGCGCCGAGCTCACACCAAGAGCGGGCGCAAGGGGTCGAGCATTGCCGAGGGCTAGACATGCGAATCCTGCGGCGCCTACACCGCTCAAGGCTCTCGAGGCGCCATCCCCTGGGGCTCGTGACCCCTGCCCCGAGGTGACGGTCGAGGGGGCGACTTTATTCGCTGCTCCTGAGGCCGAAGCCCCCGAGGCCCTGGCAGGTCACCATGAGGCGGAGCCCGAGGGCTCCCCTCAGCCCAGCACTCCCGAGGTCGTCCCCTCAGGAGCCTCACCAGCCGTGCCCAGCGCTTGTGGCCACGTCCAAGGGTTCGGCCGGCTCCGCCTAGACTTCGATGCGCTCCGCGAGAGGAAGGGGTCTCAAGGCTGCAGTAGTGAAGCCTTCCGGCCATTGTAGCAGAGGAAGTATATTGCCGTGGGCGAGTGAGTACCTTATCCTTTTAGTTCCTTGGGCACCATCTTCCCTCCTAACCATGTTTTCTCAGGCCCCCTTTCGCCAGGATGACGAAATCTTCTGAAGAGCAACCTCCTCCTACCCCGCACCCTCCGTTGACTCTGAGCGCCTCACGCCAGCCCGCTGCGCTCGGCGCGAGACCGGTGGGAGAGGTGGGCGCGCAGCCCTGGTGCCTTGATCCTGCGCTCCTGCTGCCCTTCCTCTGCGACCCGGTCTAGGGCACGGGAGGTGTGCCAAGGGCTCCACCCCTGGTCATGGACGGTGGCTGGATGACCTCGATCCCGGTTCTTCTTCAAGCAACGAACCCCCACCCATCCGGGCCTCCGCCGAGGTCCGGATGCTGACTAGGGAAGCGCCAGCCCCCAGCTCCCTGCTGGGAGGGAGTGAGCCGCTTCGGATTTCTTCAGCAACCCCTATTGTAGAGGATGGACCTGGTCGCACGCTCAAGTTCGCGTACGAGCGGGGTGTCGTCCGCCAGGAGCTCTTCCAGGAGGCGATCGGCGCGCTGAGCCGGCTCGGCGGATCTCTCATGGATGTCGATGCTCGCCTTGAAGCCGAAGGTCTCCGGCTGGTGGAGGAGTGGCGTCAACTGAAGGTGGCTATCAACCTCGGGCACCTCCAGCGTGAGCACGCCAATGCGAAGACCGAGGCATCCCTGGCAACCTCGCGAGAGGCAAGCACCCGAGCCTTGGAGGAGGCCAGGGAGGTAGACCATCATCGCGCGGCCGCCGAGGAGCGCAGGCGGGAGCTCCAGGCCTTGAACACCTCCCTGGAGGAGCAAGTGGAGGCGTGCAGAGCTGCCTTGGCGTCGATGAGGGGTGCACCGTCCGACAAGGAGGAGGTCTCGAAGCACGAGGAGGCACTGTTGCTGGAGGCCATGGAGCGCAGCCTCGAGCTTGAGCGGTTGGAGACGAGGGAGCGCCAAGTCGCCCAAGCAGAGGATGCAGTCGGCGCGCGCGAGGCCAGGGCCCAGGAGGAGGTCGAACGCAGGGTGGCCGAGGCTCGCGCGGGTCTTGCTGGCCGGTACGACCTGAAGCTAAAGTTCGTGGAAGCCGAAGCTGCGGGAAGGACCGTTGCCCTCAGGTCAGGGCTGGCTGAGGCAGAACAGCGTGAGAAGGCCGCCGCAGCCGCCCTGGTCTCGGTGCAGGCCGAACTGGCCTCCACCCGTGCCGATCTGCTCTCGCTGCAGCAGCGGGTTGCCAGTGTCGAGTCCTTCACGCAGCAGAGCAGGGAGGAGGCGCTTCGCCGGCAGACCCTGCTGCGCGAGCATGTCCCCATGCTCCGGGGCCTCAGGACGAGGGCCAATCAGGCGCTTGGTGCCATCTGCGATGAGAACGCTCCCCACCCACACGCCGAGGACTATGCCAGCCATCTTTGCTTCTTCACCGAAGTCATGACGCGCCTGGAGAACCGAGCTGAGAGGGCTCGCGAGCTTGTGAATGAAAAGAGTCGGGGCCTCCTCGGGCGTGCATTCTCCCTCGTCTTCAGCCACCTCCTGAACACCAATCCTGACTTCGATTTTGATGCCGCCAGTGCCCCAGTGCCTGAGGTCATCCGGGACAACCTAGCGCGCTGGGGGGACGACAACGTGGATGCTCTGGTTAGGGCATTTGCTTCTGATGAAGACGCGGTGGTGGTCGCGGAGGATGAGGGCGACGTGGTTGATGTCGGCGAGGATAGCGACAGCAACGGCACCAGCAGCCTGTCCGGAAGCGATTCGGGAGACGAGGCGAGCGACATGCCCGATTGAGCTCGCGCTCCTTCATTTTGAATAAAGCTCGGGTACGGCCCCTCACAGGTGTAAGAGCATTTTCGGGAGGGGGAGCCCCTCATGTAAATAGACTACCACTTTATTCCCTAGACTAGGCTTAAAGCGCACTTTTGTATGCTCGCGACCCCCTTTGCGGGCTCGCTGCCGTAACTGAATTTGGTTCAGTCGAGCTTCAACCTGATTTGGCAGCTGCAGATGCGCATTCCTTCTGAGGGGAGCCCCTCACGAGCTCGCGAGGTTTTGGTTTCCTGAGTAGTCCGCCGGTCCACCTGAGAGGGCCTCGCGAGGCGAGCCAAGATGCAACAGATGCGCGCGCATAGCGCGTGTACACGCTACCCCCTCCTCGAGGTGCTCGGAAGGGGGGAGATAGTGGACGCAAATCTCAAACAAAACGCGAATCGAGAAACTTGCGAAATCAACACAAACGAGAAAGGATCCCCCCACGATTGCCAATGGAAAATACTACTTCAAATTCAAGATCAAAGGCTGCAAATCGGAGCTATAGAAAAGAGGTCAAAAGCAAATGGCCGTGTCTGGCACCTAGCTAGTCTTCTTGTCTTCCCACCAACGTGGAGCTAAGTGCTTTCACTGGCTGTGAGCATAGTCATTGGGGGACAAAGTCGACGGCCAGCGTGGAGCATGGTGCTTCCACTAGGACGTGGGCAGGAGCCCCCGAGGCCCGAGGGCGGCACTCTGGAGACTCCGGGGCGTGTACAGCCCCACTCATTATTACGTGAGAGTGTCACAGGCGGAGACCTTCACACGCGTGAGCCTTGCTTCATATCGCCAGACGAGGGCCCCGCCTTGCACCGCCCTCAACCACCATTTGGGCGTCCGGAAACCAGGACAATTCCAAGGGGCAAAGGGAACGCTAGAGGCGCCCTCGGCGACCACCGGCCCTCTGTCGGGGGGATGGCTCGCCAGTGCCTCCCCGGCAGAGGACCAACCTCTGGGCGACGCCTTGCTCCACGCGGTGCGAGGAGGGACCTTGCTCCTGGCTCCTCCCATGCTGCCCCCAATGCACTTCCCCTGGTGGAAGGGGATTGCCGTGCTCGGGCCGCCGTCCACCGCTGCGATCTGGTTCACTTGCGAATCATGGTTAGCGTAAGCCTGCTCCTGAGAGTTTAGTGGTACCCTGCAGCTGTTGTCGCCGGCGGGATCGGTGAGGCTCCCGGGGGGCTCCTGGAAGGCCTCAACTTCCAGCGTCTCCTCTTCCCAACCCAGCTCGAAGAACGAGCCAGGGTCATCTTCCGGCGTATACTCCTGGTCCATCATGCGGGGCACATAGGCCTCCGGAGCCGTTGCCCCAGAAACCCCGCCGAGGTGCCCCGCGTCTGACGTCAACGGGCCCAGCACGCCGCCCCGAGGATGGAAGGGTGGCACCCTGCTAGCCCGTAGGGGGCAGCACTCACGACCGCACCCATCAGGGGAGGTATATGTGCGGCTGGGTGCCCGGCTCCACAGGCTATGTCGCCGCTGATGAGCCCTACTGCTGCGCCTGGGAGTGCGCGGGTGCGGCGAGGCCCACCGTGTGATCTGGCCATAGCTTGAGGTCTAGGTAAGGAGAAGAAAGGCGGCGTACCCCTGGTCGCGGCATCCAACAGCTCGGCGATGCATTCCAGCAACGCATCACGACCGCTCTCTGCTAGCCGGCACCGCAGCAGCTCCCGCGCCACTATGAGCGGGACCCTCATGTTTGCTTGCTCCCATCGGGTGTGCGGCACCGTCGCTGCGGCATAGCTCGAGGCCCTTGCGGCGGCCCACGCAAGCCGCGGGGTAAGGGTGGGAGGCATCGGGCCACGCCGCCCATGCCCTGTGGCATTTGGCGGCGCGCGTGCCGCCTGGAGCGCGGAGTTGAGGTCTTCCTGGGCGGACGCCGCCGCCCGGGTAGGCCAAGCTGCCGAGTGATCAGCGTTGGCCCTCGGGTCACTAGACATCAGCGATGCAGAGCGCTGGCGGGTCTGCTGACGGGAGGGAGGCTTTGGCGCACCCCTACCTTGCGCGCCAAATGTCGGATTTCGGGTTCCGGAAAAACCTTGTGGTTCGAACTCTGGGGTGCGCACTAAGATCTCTCCTCCCCCTAGCTCACGCCCTCACCGCGATCTCAAGGCTCGGCACGTCGAACTCATAGAACAAGGGACACAAGGTTTATACTGGTTCGGGCCACCGATGTGGTGTAATACCCTACTCCAGTGTGGTGTGGTGGATTGCCTCTTGGGCTGAGGATGAACAAGTACAAGGGAAGAACATCCTCCTGAGGAGAGGTGCTCTTCTGCTCGGTGAGCTTGTGTGGATGAGGATGATCTGAATGACCCAAGATCAGCTGCCTCCTACTGTGGTGGCTAGTCCTATTTATAGAGGCCCTAGTCCTCTCCCCGAATGTTAGGCGGGAAGGGATCCAACAACGGCCAAATTCGAAGGGGGACAACCAGTACAAGTTATCCTGACTAAAGGTGGTCTTCGCCTTCCAAAGGCTCTGGTGGTGACGCTGTCCTGGGCTCCACAGTGACCTCCGTCCTGCCGTCCTGCCGGTCTTGGTCTTGTTGCACCAATATGGAAACCTTTGCCTCATCCATCGGGACTCCTCGCCTGCGCTTGCCTCTTTAGCACAAAATAGGAAACGAGGACACTGCGCGCTGGCGCCCGCCTGGCCTTGGTCGTCATGGCTTGCGTCAGAGGGACCTCGCGAGCTGCCCCTCGCCTTGATCTCTCCGCCCCTCACGAGCCAGCCTAGTGAGGCCGCCCTCGAGGAGGTCTTGCGTCGTCCGCCTCATGAGGCTTGGCCCCTCAGGAGGGTCTTGATTGTTAGCTGATGAAGGTGGGCCGTATGGGGCCGCTGGTGGAGCCACGCCGTGGGCCATAGGCAGGCAAGTCTGGGGACCCCCGTTCCTAGGACGCCGACAAGGACCGTCGCCGTCTCCGCCAGGATCGCCTGGTGCCTGGCTTCCTGGGCTGCCC